>WTSP01000352.1:0-33394 GCA_025331215.1 Actenoides lindsayi | reverse complement strand
TGGTGTTGGGTCATAGGCTGGACTTGATGATCTCAGAGGTCTTTTCCAGCCTCAGTAATTCTGTGATTCTGTGATTCCATCCTTTTTACTTTCAAAAGTTATTGACCTGTGCTAAATGTAGTATTTTTAACAAAAATCTTTATTTCAGATGATTCAACTATACTTTCTCTACTCTGTCTATTTCAGTGTTTTGTTTCAAGAAGAAAGTAGAAATTAATATTTCAGGTAATTCAATGTAAAATAGTCATCAGACTGTAGAGAAAACATCCATTTAGCATATCTTTTTTCTTCCATTTTTCTTCTTTCACATTCCACAATTACTCTAATATATTAACTTTCCACATCACACAAAATGCTCCCGAAAATTCTCTTCTTAGCAGACCTTTCATATCCTCATAATTCAAAGTTATTCTTCACAAAAGAGCGGGAGATTATGAATCTGCATTTATTAAATTGTGCAATAGGCATCTGGAATATCATTAGAATGAAACTCCACAAAAGGGGTCTATTTTCTGAAAGGTTATATAAATTTATAATGTAATGCAAATCAGTCAATGAAAAAAGGGAAAAAAATAAAAATCAAACTCCACAGTTTCTGATTTTTTTCCATCAAGTACTATTAATTAAACCCATTTGAAAACCAGTGATAAAAATACTGAACTGCTATTATTTTCTAATAATTTTCAGCTATTACATTTTCTATGCTATTTGTGAAAGTATTTTCCCTGCATAAGTTGAGTCAAATCCTGCATCTGTATGTGTAAAGGATCTTCTTCTCTCAGAAGACATTCAGACAATAGCTTAAAGGTTTATAGAAGTATGCTCTGAATATTGCAGGATAATTTCCTTAATCTGCATTTTTACTCTCAGTTCATTAAAGTGACTGTGTTGGTGGCAACACACTATAGCATGATACCTAGAGATCTGTATTTGATATCAGTCATAAACTTTACAATAAAAGCCAAATAGAACCTGGAAATGACCCCAGGGTACCAGTGCAAGGGGAGTGGAGGAAGAAGAAGTTTCATGTGTAATATCTAGTATTGGCCTCTGAGGCCTCTTCAGTCTGTAGTGAGGGGAAATAGCCATTATCAACATCACTAGATATTTGGATAGGATGTCTTTGGGGAAATCTGTTTGATCTGAATAGCTATAAAGAATTGCTGTTCTTATTAGAAATAGATGTGAAAATCCAGAAATGATTCATAATGCTACTTAACTCCAGGACACATCAAGTTAGGTTTGCCAGTAAAATTTTTAGAAATAACGGAATTTTATCCACAGGTTCTGGATACAAATATGAAGTAGAATTTTTCTGCATCTCATTTAAGATTTCAATGTTCTACTTGTTCATTGTTTCCCCTTCCCATAAAATTTCTTTCACGACTTTGTAAAGAACTTTGTCATACAGTGAGAATAGAACTATTATGAGTTTGTTGATGGTTGAAGAATTGGTGTTTATTTTTTGTCAAGAGCTTTTTCTTATTTTCTAAGAGATGTAGTTTTTAAAGTAGAAATGGAAATAAAAAGAAATAAACCAGAAGCTATCCAAACTGAAAACTGTAGATACTGAAATAAATAAATGTAAATTAAGTAGTTGATAGAACCGAGGTTTTGCTTGACTTAATTTGAAAATCATTTATCTAGAAAATAAGTCAAATGTTCTGGCAACATTGGCAAGCCTTTCCTGATGGGCTGGTGAGGTTTTTATCTACCTTATATTTTGTATGAAAAATGAAATGCAGTATATTTGAAGATGTAATATCAAAACCAATATATATCTAAGAGGAAAAGTGGTATATTTACAGTGATCACTACTAAGACTCGTGAATATCCTAATTTACAAAATAACCAAACATTTCTAAGAAATGCTTAATATTTTACAACATGATTCATAAAACCGTAACATGTATGTGCTTGGGAAAAAAAAAAAAACTGAGAAAAACCAGAACTAATCTAAATTGTCTTTTAAAGTTTCAAAAGGGTACTGTCAGTGCCCCTACTTCAATGAGCCATTTCCAGGAAGAAAGATAATGTATATTTTCTGTGAACTAGATGCCTGGTGCATTCCTGAAATATAAATTTATATTCACTTATCAGCTAGTAATTGTTTAATTATTCACTCCTTTACAATTAATAAAATCAAGACTGTATCACCCATGATGCATTCAACTGGAGAATAAAATTTTTCAAAGTAGACGTGTGAAGCTAGGTTTCCAAATATATTTTTAGACCTTGACATATGGGTTTTGATACTTAGAAGTACCAAGAATTCAGCATCCTCCTGCAAGACTTTATAGGAGCTCTTTGAAGCTCAGTATTTTGGACAATCTGTCTTATGAATTGCATGTCTAAATTTAGTGCTGGAGCTTGTTTTAAGTCAGTGATTAATAAAACATGTGCTGACTAATATGTTGCATTGCATAGATATGTAATTTCCCCAAACTCTTTATTCACAGGTTTTTGGTTCTCCTTGTTGTATAAAGAAGCTCCATTGTTATCCTTACAGCTTGAAAATATTTCCAAGGAAAGCAAAAAATACAGTGAGCTTCCAAACTGAGAATGTTCCATTCATCTGAAAAAAATTTTCAGGTGCCATATTTTGCAGTGATATTCCATCTTACTATCATGATACCTATCACTTCATTTTGTAAGAACTACCTACTTCCAGAAGGTGTTGAAAACTTTTTGTCTTTGTGATATCAATAGGGCATAGAATATGAATGACAGTTTCTCAAATGTATCTTAAGCATGAAAAGATGTATCTAGGTATTTCAACAGAAGTTTGATGCTTTACTTCAGATTTTAAGATTTTGACTTGATTGCTTCCCTGAAAAATCAAAAGTGTGCCTAAATTGTATGTGCAACTCATACTGGAGTGCATCCTAATACTCCAGGACACTGGACCACTGCCCGTGAAATTTATTCATTGTTATTCATCTTGGTTTTGTGAAAAAAAGCTAACATTGGGGTACTATGTTTCCAAAGAAAATATTGAGAAAAAATGGCAAGAAATTACACTGGACATCACACTAGGAAATTAGAATAGTCAAGGGAAGGGCTTAATATACCGATCTTTGTACTGAAGAAGCTAGTGATACATTTCAAAGCTGTTGAATTTAAACTGGGTGGAAGGCAGTCTCATTCTTAGAAAGATATTGCCATCTACCTGTGGGATTGATAACACTGATTGATTTCTAGTACCTTAATATCACAATTTCTTCAAGAGTTAACTTACTATTCACTGGCAGCATGAAAGCAGCAGTTCTAGAGCAGCCTAACAATGCCTGAACTGGCACCAACACTGAGTCTGCTGGGGCTGACTCTGCAAGGACTGGTTGCATCTCTCTCCTTCAAGTAATTTCAAACCCAAGACTATTCATACAGTTATATGAATCTTCTGCTAATGGGAAAACCCAAAGGTTTGACTTTGTTTCTAAAAAGCCCTTAGCACTATTTCCCTCTATAGAAATGCTGCAAGTGTGCAGCAGTACTTGCTTCTTTCAGAGATAACCTAAAAGGAGCAGATTGAGTAAGCCCTTCTGAGACTGCTCACACCAAGCTTTCCCTGGATGGGGAACCATTCTCATTTCTTGCCTTTCTCTTTCTATTAGCTCTGTGAGATATGACTGTGTTTGAGAAAGAACGTGCTTTGTTGCTTTGAACCACAGCTCAGAAAAGACATCTACCTCCATCTTAATAACATACTTAATTTAAAGTTCATTTAAAAAAACCAGATTTAATGAATTATCTCTGGGAAATGTGAACAATTTGAGTAACATTTTAAGCTTCCTCCACACAGTGTATCTTTGTCACTCATATGTTTTCCATTGCCACAATACAATGAGCTCTACCAAAAGGTAAAATGTTAGTGTTCTTTTATTTTTTAAATCACATTGGTAAAGGTTCAAAGGTATAAACACTAACTGAATTGTGTGTGTGAGCAAGTGTGTCTGTGTGCTTACATATGTGTGGTTTATATACTATTATAGAATCCCTGCTATGAAAACCTGATCCCACATAAACAGTGAAAATTGTTGGAAACTATTGCATCTCAGGAAAAAACAAAGCTAAAGGGTTGGGTTAGTTAAAGGCCGCTAAGTGATATGTTACCATTGACATTGCTCTTAATCTCAGGCCATGTTGGGCACCAATAAATCTGTCACGGGATAGGGTCAGGGAGGCCCCTTAGACCTATAACAGATGATCTCTGTTAATCCCCTTCCCTCCCCAAAGGGGAAGAGAAAGAGAATAAGGAAGAGAGATTAGTGATTAGAAAAGGAAACTAGAACAGCTTTAATGAAAATGAAAATAATAATAATAAACAGATTATATACAAATATACACAAAACCAGGATCAAGCCCAACCCCCCTGATGGTAATTACATCACCATCACCACTGATACTGTGGAGCAGGCATCAGGAGGTGCCAGACTGGGCCCTGCAGCAGATGGGAGCTGTGTTCAGGAGCTGGATTCTGGTACCTGGTTCAGGAACACAGAGATTGGGATCAAAGGCAGAATAGACAGAGTCCTCCTTAGATGCTCTGAGGAAGGAACTAAAAGAGGATCTGGCCAAGCCAAGCAAAGCTGGCAAAGCAGTCCAAGAGGGGAGAAGAAGCCACAGACCCTTTGGATCCCTCAGCCTTATACAGAATATGACGTATATTGGCTGGAATACCTCATTGGTCAGTTTAGGGTCACCTGTCCTGTCTGCTTATCCCTGCAGGTGCTGCCTTTCACTTTTCTGCACTCCCCAATGTGGTACACAAGATCCAGCAGTGTCCTTGGTCTGCACACCAATCCTTGGTAGTAACTCTAAACATCTGGTGTTAGTGTTATCACTGCTAGAAGCAGACACTGGCTGGGAAAACAGGCTGCTACCTTCAAAAAGTGCAGTTGGTTAGAAGAACTGAGCTGAAAAGTATAATCACTGAACAGAATTAGTTCTGTTGTCACTCAAACCAGGACAAGGTCATAAATCATGATTTTAATATCCTTTACTTAAAAAGATATAGTCTGGGCAGTTCAGTACAAAGCAGAAATTTTCTGATTTTAAATAAAGGGTAGCATCCTCAGAAAGCTAGTTTATAAATGCTAAGTGAAAAAAACCAACTGATTTGTCTGTCTCAGTGCCTGTGTTCATATGGACTGTTAGCTATTTTAGGCAAAATTGTTGATATTATTCTATGTTATACAGTTCTTAACATGTCAGTAAAAACACCCATTCAACAAAATAAAAAAATCCACCAGAAAAAAAGAATCAAATATTTATTAATGACCAATCTGAAGAAGATTTCATAGAATCATAGAATAGTTTTGGCTGAAAGAGAACTTCAAGATCATCAAGTCCAACCTTATTCCTAGCCCTATCAAAAGCACTAAACCATGTCCCTGAGCACAACATCTACCTGGCTCTTAAACACTTCCAGGAATGGTGACTCCACCACCTCCCTGGGCAGACCATTCCAATGCCTGACAACCCTTTCTGTAAAGAAATTCTTCCTAACATCCAGCTTGAACCACCCCTTGTTCAACTTCAGGCCATTTCCTCTTGTTCTGTCACTTGTCACCACGGAGAACAGACCAACTCCTGTCTCCTTCCCTTCAGGTAGTTGTAGAGGTCAATAAGATCTCCCCTCAGCCTTCTTTTCTCAAGGCTAAACAGCCCCAGAGCCCTCAGCCTTTCCTCGTAAGAGACATTCTCCAAACCATTTACTAGCTTTGTAGCCCGCGTCTGTACCCTCTTCAGCACCGCAATGTCCTTCTTGTAAAGAGGGGCCCAAAACTGGACACAGTATTCAAGGTGTGGCTTCACCAAAGCCAAGTACAGAGGAATGATCACCTCCCTGCTCCTGCTGGCCACACTATCTGTGATATAGGCCAGTATGAAGCCATTGTCTTTCTTGGCCACCTGGGCACACTGCTGGCTCATGTTCAGCCAGCTGTCAATCAATACCCCCAGGTCCTTCTTTGCCTGGCAGCTCTCCAACCACTCTTCCCCAGGCCTGTAATGCTGCTGGGGGTTGTTGTGGTCCAAGTGCAGGACCCAGCATTTGGCCTTATTGAAGCTTATGGAATTGTCCTTGGCCCAGCACAGTATAAGATTTCAAAAACTTATACTGTGCAGTTAGAGTATCCTCTGAGAAAATTAGATAACTAGTATTGGGAAAAAAACACAGCCTGAAAGTATTACAAGAATGCTGAAAAATTATGTAAGTTTAAGAGCTAGATGTGTTTAGGTGCTGACTAAGATGACTGAGATACACTATGTTGGCTTTTAATAAATGTCTCTGGAGGATATTGTAATAGGTACAAAGTTCATATGGGCTGTTCATAGTAGGACTGCGTTGTTTGAGGCAAAATCCTTGTCATTTTTCCATGTTATACAGAATTTAATGTATTTCCAGTCCAAAAAACCAACATCCATGAAGAGAATTCAGTAATACTTCTTATCAATGCAGCTTATGAAAATCTAAATAGTAGGGGAAAAAAACCCAAGAAAATCAAACTCTTGATTCCTGTCTCTTGGTGCCAGTCATAGAATTGTCAGGGTTGGAAGGGACCTTAACGATCATCTAGTTCCCACCTCCCTGCCAACAGCAGGGTCACCTCCCACTAGAGCAGGTTGCTTAGAGCCCCATCCAGCCTAGTCTTAAAAACTTCCAAGTATGGGGCTTCCATGAGCTCTCTGGGCAACCTGTTCCAGTGTCTCACCACCCTCCTGGTGAAGAAATTCTTCCTAATGTCCAACCTGAATCAACCAATCAATGCAACACAGGGAAGAAAATCACCTAGATAATACAGTCCTCAATAGCAACACTCCAAAGCTGGTTTGTTTTGTTGTGTGTTTTGGTTTTTGGGTTTTGTGTGGGGGGGGGGGGGGGGGGGGGGGCGTAGAAAATGCACTTCCTCTGTCTTTCTGCATGTACTAGTACACTCAAAGTATATTTTACAAGAGGACAGTGTGCTGCCATATATATCCCTGGTATTTAAATAAATAATGTTGATTATCCTGCATTTGTCAGTGAATGTGTGTGCCAAAGACTGCTCGGCACTAATTATATTTGTAGTGAATTGCAATAATTTTTTCTCTTCAAAATCCAAATCCTCTTAGCTCCAGGATGGATTCCTTCTACCTTGGAATCTAAATGAACATTAACAATTATCATTTAATGTTGATAATGAATGAAACTGCAAATGCATTAAATGTCTTAAAGCAAAATTGTAATGAAACAATGTAACAACAAGGTTTCTGAACAGTTGTTTGTGGGAACCACCTGGAGTTGCACCAGATTTTAACAACAGTCTTGATAAACAGAACATGACAAATCCTTTCTTTGTATTTTTCAGTGCTATGAAGGACAAAAAGGAGATTTCTGCACTAAGACAGAGAAAGTAAGTCAGTAGGTAAATGTCAGTCATTGTAGTCACAGGTAGAGCACATACAAAAGCAACTTAAGTAAGCAAGCCAGATGAGACAGACAAAGCAGGAAACATCACAGAAATCACCCCCTGTCTTCTTAGCGGAATTGACAAAAAAAAATACCAACAAAAAGTGTGGTAACAACAAAAACAGTTGCTGTTTTATTAATTTTATATAAATAAACAGTCTCTTGCAAAATAGAAGGGAATACCAGAATCTTTAAGGGGAAGATAAGACAGTCCTAACATATCTTTAAAAAACTGGACCAAAAATAGGATTGGGGAAGTTTCAGCTGTGCAACCCCAGGAAGAAAGACATTTTCAAATAGATAATGAAAAAGTATCCAAAAATTCCCTGGTTTTTTTTTGGTTTGTTTGTTTGCTTGTTTTTCTCTTTTTATAAAGGATAGAGCCTTGTATATTGTTATATTAATAGTAATAGATTTACTGAATAAGGGGTGCTTTCCTGTTAACTTCATTTATCAGATCTCTACCTATTGATAAGGAAGTCACAAAAATTTACTGCTGCTGTGGTGAAAAACAGAAAAAATAGTTTGGATAAGATGACAGAGCACACTAAAATCTAACTTTTTTTTTTTTTTTTTTTTACCTGACAGGTATGAAATACAGCCTATACGGGTTTGTGAGAAGGCATGGTGTTGTACATCTCCACGGGGAGACATTAAATTCTGTAAGTATATTGAAAAATACAGAAGATTTCTTCACTCCTTCAAATCCCCAGGAAATTGATTAGCCAATTTCCAACCACTTTTTCATGTATTTAAAACTATGCTGCAATGAGCTGGTCACACTGGTTTAACTGATGAGCATTGATCAAGGATCAGGTGATGTTGTTAATTTAGTTCCTTTTTGTGAATCACCTGTTTTGCAAATGTTGTAATAAGGTATAAGAGACAATTGCTGACTATTTGGTACACTCATAGGTAGTGTACAAGATTAAAATCTTTATTTTTTGCCAGGTTCAGGTCAGAGACTTAAAAAAGTATTTTCCTTCTGGACTATTAAGTTCCTATCATTGCCTTTTATTTCCTGTGTTAAAATTTAATTTACATTTTAACATTTATATATAAATGAGAACATGGGTGTACCCTGAAATGAAGCTATGTGGTATTATCCTTAGAATATTGAGTTATTTTGTTTGATCAATGAATCCTAACGAGCTAGTGTTTTCTGACCACAGTGAAATAAGATTTCAGATTAAACATTTAATTCATAAATAAAAATTAAAGACATGAGTACTTGACATGTTATTTCCATGAAATTTGTCCATGTGCTTAATATGTGAATAAGAAGAAACACTCCCTCTGGACTGGAACTTTGTGCCAACAACTCCTCTTAGTTTAGTGTCATCTACAAATTTTCTGTGCCAAATCACACTGTGCCATCACCCAAGTGGCTGATGAAGATAGTGAATACACATGGGGTACAGAAGTGGCCTCTGGGACCCTCTGCTTGCTGAAGGCTGTCAACAAAAATCAAGTCAATAACCACTACTACTTCTGCCTGGCAGTCCAGTCACTTTTCAATCCATCTATTAATTTTTCCAAAGTGATGTCTGTGTTTTCTCAATTTCCAAATGGGAAAGTTCTTAAAGATGGTGTCAAAAGCTTTATTAAAAACAAGGTAGAGTATGTCTACCAGTCTCTCCTTGTGTACATAATCACTTGGTCTATGGCAGAAATTTTTTGTTGGTCAAGCCTTTTGTAAATCTGTGCCAACTTCTCCAGATCCACTTATCCTTCACATACTTGGAATAGAAAGAATGTAAGAGTCAGTGTTGTGTGATCTTCCTAGGGGCTGAGTTGATGCTGATCAGCTCATCCCTTGGACCCACATGGGCTACTTTGCCTTCTCTAAGGGCGAGACTGCCATTATGTTAATTTTTTTTCTAGTTTTTAGTAGGCAGGCACCTCCATGACAGATGACAGACAGTTGAATGCAAAAATAACAGGAACCATCTCTTTCAGCCCTCCTCCATGAATCCCATCTTGTTCTGGGGCTTTGAGTGTATCAAGTTTGTCCAAGTCTGTTGTGTCCCTGCTGTTTATTGCCTTATGCCTTCCTATCACTTTCCAGGTCAGTCTTCAATAAAAACACATTATTAATAATCTAAGACTCCTGAATGACTGCTACTTTTCTATTTCCCTCTGTGAATGCTTCATGTCTTTTGAGACTCTTGAATCAGAAAATGTTAGGTAAAAGTCTCTAAAGAGAGTACTTAATTGAAACCAAATATAAACAGACCAGCTACCACCTGCTCCTGTCACATTTTGTGCTAGGCTCACTCCAAAAGGAAATCTGTAGATGTCCAATTTTGTATAGGCAAGAGACAGAGGTACAGGAAGGTGCCAAAATGCCTTTCCTTAGAAGAACAGCAGTTTCTCATTAAAAAAAAATTTGTTAGATGTGCACAGGAAAATAATATATCTGTATATACAATGAAAGTAGGTCAGCAGTTGTTCTGATATGAGAGGGACTTCCCTTATTTTCAGAAAGTATGTACTTTTAGACTGATTTTTGTTTAAAATGAATGTATTTATTCTAATCTTGGTATCTATGAAATTTGCACTGTAAGCATGCAGTAAATGAGTGTTTTGGTTTTCTACTATAGATATATGTATTAGCTCACAGAAGGATCTTTCCTTTATAGATTTTGAGAGGATAAAATATTTGCTGGATCAATGCACTGAATTCTATGGGATGGTGTGTCTTGTCAGCATTAGTCATGATTTTGTGTAAACACAGAAATTCAGAAAAACAAATTTCCATTTCTTGCTATGTCTAAAATTTCCATGAGAGCTGTTCATTTTAATTAAAACATACATCAGATACAGTTTTCAAGGAAAAAAAAAAATATTGCTTAGTTATCCTTATTGTTTTTTCAGATGTCTTCCTGTCTTTCTGTCCTTGGTAACTTCAATTAGCCTCATTCAAGCATATGTCAAAGAAGAAAATTATTGTAAAATGTGAATTCAGCAAATGGGAAATAATGCCAATGGAAATAGAAGGCAGTACAATTATAGCACTATGGCAAATTAAAAGTTAACAATTCAGTGTCTGTTCTCTGATACTAAATTGGATTTTTTACTAGCAAACTGGATTACTCTCTCCACCCAAATCGCATTCCCGCTCCTTCCAACTCACCCCATGTATAGGAAACAGAAGTTAATTTAACCCTGTTTTTAGGAAATGGAGCTCATTGATAAATTAAAGTGGGTGGTAATTTGGCTTCAGTCTGGAGAATATGTATCAGAAAAGTATATTTGCTTGATTTTATTTTCTATAACTCAGCATAAATACTGAGTTTTCACTTTAAACGTTGAAAATTTGCCAGAAGTAAGTTGAAAGGCAACTTAGAAGTTATAAATCATCTAGATGAGTAATTTACATAATTATCTAGTTATTTCTGAAAGAATATGATTATCTCCCACTTATTGGAATTTGATTAAAAAAGAGATTTTTACTATATTGGTTATTTCATTGTAGAATTTGAACATGATATTTAAAACACATTAATTCAGTTTCAGATCACTCTGTTAACAAATGACCTTTAAGGCCATAAAGACATTAGATATTCAAACTGTTTAAGTCTTGTGAAGAAAAAAATCACTAAATAATGTGATTTGTTAAAAAGTCGATAGATGCATAAACAGAAAGGCTTCTTTAATTTTTTTTACTCACTTTCTAGTTTGTCATTCCAAATTTTCACTGTAGTCACAATATCTATGAATAGTGCTATTAACAAACTATCAAAAATCTTACAAAACTACAGAACTCCATGAGTAAGATCTTAATGACCTGTAAAGTTTGCAGTCCTATAGAAGTCAGTGGCAAATTTCCACTGTCTTCAGTGAGGCTATAGCTTTACCATATAGATCACAATATTTGCAAAAATGTGAAATACACATTTTGCATTGCTATTGATTCCTGACCAATTGATACTTTTACTAGGAGGAGACCTTGCGGTAGTCATTGTGGTACTGAATCTTTTACATAGAGAAGAATGTTGATGAGAGGTACCAGGTAAACAGCATCAGAAAAAAATTATAAACTGCTACAGGTTTTCCTTTCTAGATCACACAAGCCCTGCCCAAGGCAACACTGATGGAAAAAAAGTAGGCTTCTGTAAGATTTATTGACCAGGTACAGAGTATAAATGTAATGTGTCAGAGTGCTGTGAAGTAATTGTATGTGCATGCCTGGTTGTAGTTGTGAAGGATGCAATCAGACTCTTGTCTGTCTTGCTTAATTGCCTCTGTGTCAAGAGTCTGAGGGATTTGGGATTCTTACTACCCCAAATGTTATCTCACTGCACACAAATTATAACCTTTCTAGTGTGAGCCATCAAGCATGCAAGCTTAATATTCACTTTCCAGGAGTATCAGTGCAACTGTTTATCCAGCTCTAGAAATCATTCAGCACAGATTTTAATGGTATGGATTTGGAGTAGGGAGAAAATGTTTTTTGGTTTCTCAGGAAACAAGTCTATTTTGGTTCCAGGATGAATATTAATACAATCATTTCATTACTGTGCTTCCTAGTTAAAATAGCAAATTGTTAGAGGATTAAAAAAGGATTTAGCATAACGCATAGCTTGTTGCCGTCTAAATGTAACGCAAGGAACTGAATCATAGGGTTGTGCATTGTAAGCCTTGTGTGTTAGCAACAAAGTGGGATTAGTTTAAATACAATGGTTCAAACTGAGGACATATCTATTTTATGTAACATTTATGTACATTATAAGCAGTAGTTCAGAGGCATATTTGTCCCAAAGGTACTTTATTATTAGTGACCTAAACGAAGTATACATGAAATCATATTAGGTTTGGTTCAAATCAGTGTTTTCACATGTTTCAAAAGTGTTTTTTAAATGTCTCAGTCAGAGGTCCTTTCTGTATTAGAAAAGCCATGCACTTTGGACTGGAGTAGAGGAATGTTGATGAAATGATAAATTATAAAGCATGACTTTGCAGACAGTATAGACCAAGGAGAGTTTGTTTCGACACAAAATTTATAAGAATACAGCCATACTAGGTCATGCCAAAGGTTTATCTAGTCCAGTATTTCACTTCAGAAAAAAAAAAAAAAAAAAGATTGTGGATACATGCATTGTAATCCCTTAGTGATACTTCCCCAAATAAATCCTTCCAGAAATCTGCAGTTTTAGTATTTTCTGAACTATAGACTTCATCTATGTGTTTAATTGTATTTTATGGAATTTTCTTCCATGAATATTTCTAATCCTTTGTAAATCTATGTTTTGGCATTTACAATAGCCCATGGAAAAAGCTTCCATAGTTTTATCATGTATTGTGCTCCTTTTTGTTTATTTTAAATGTGCTATGTAATAATACTCAACCTAATTTACATTCACAGAAATTTATGATAAGCATCAAGTCATTTAATCCGAATTACTTCATAGTTAAGACCAATGAATAGCACTTGTAGGATTATTTTTTAATTTTTTTGTCAGTAACATATCTTGTATAGTAAGTGTCATTTTCTGACAAGATGGAATAGTGCTCTGTTTTGCTGAAAATTGTTATCATGAGGCCACCATTTTTGAACATTCCATTGAAACTCTTAGAAAAGGCGAGGGGAAGAGGACAACAACAGAACCTGTTCTTTAAAATCTCAAAACAGCCAAAACTAAATATTTAGCCCCAAAATAAAATGTCCATCATTTTTAATGGTAACACTTTCTAAATTTGTCTTACAAGATATTTTGGTATTGCCACTGACATTGGAAACACCTGTTCAGAGCAAGAGACGGTATCATGACCCCTTTGAGATGATAAGGAATTTGAAGAATGCACTAATAGGACTATGATCAGATGGTTGTAATTTAAGAATTAGGTGGACTTTGAGGATTATTTGTCACCTACTGTCAAGCATTATTTAAAGTTTAACAATCCATCAAAGGCCCCTCAATTGGAGTTCATTCCAACGTGACAGTGGTGTCAATCCCTTTTTTGGACCAGAGCTTTGTTATCAAGTACCAAATTATTCATCAGAAAAAGAGCTCAGACTAAGTGTGACAAATCGCTCACATTTCATATTATTCTTTAGAATCCTGAATATTGCTCTGTGGCACAACTATGGTCGAGTATCCTTTGCAAAAGGAGATGCATCTTAATAAGCAGCTTTAGTGTAGTTGAGAAAGACAGCTTCATAAGGCTGGAACATGTTAGGCAATCAAACTTTGTAGTCAAGGAGATTATCCAAGAAAGAAGTCCTGAGATTTCATGTCTGCTGCTCATTCTATTTATACATATTACCCCAAGACACTTAAATGGAAACAAAATTATGCAGTTCTTGAAGGTGGGTGCAGAATGTTTCTTCAGCAGTAAAGACCTTTTGTCACTGGATTACAGGGAGGTCCTTCTTGCTTGCAATTTGTCTGTTTCAAAATAGAGGTTTTGTATTTGTAAGAATCATGGAGGATAAATTAATTACCAAAAATAATCTAAAGCAGGCTTGTAGAAGAGGAGCATGTGAATAGGATGTATTAATCAGCACTCAGCAGCTGCAAGATGGGATAATCAGAATGCCCAGGAGCACTGCACAAGGGACTGTGTGGAATTGCTGGAGCTGGTGCTACTATGGCAAAGGTATATCAGGGACTGTGATTCCCAACAGAACCTACAGTGACCACCACCATGACATGGCTTTGACCAGGACTCAACTGCTGAGAAAGGACAAGGCTGCCCAGATACTAGGTTGCCAGGTGTGCTGGGCAACCTGCTCTAGCTGGCCCTGCTTCAGCATGAGAGTTTAGATTTTACAATCTCAAGACATCTCTGCAAACCCAAAATAATCTGTGATTCTCTGAAGGTCAACAGCAGAATTTCAACCCTGGTCTTCAGGAGAATTGACCTAGGCTTTTTCATAGAAATTCTTTGGCAGACAAAATAAAAATGGGTCCAGGAGATCCAGAGCTAATCCTCAAGGAGCATCTCTTCAGGGCACCAAAATGGTCCATCCTGATGTGCAGGAAGGCAAGCAAGCATGGCAGAAGGCCTGTGTGGTTGAAGAGGGAGCTTTGGACAGAAGCAACAGGAAAATATCTTTTGAATGTACAGAGTCAGAAAGATAGCAATAGGATAATAGAACCCTAATAGGACAATAGAGTGCATCCAAGGCTTCTAGAGTTGTTCTTCATGGGACAATAATGAGTTGATGCTATTTAATGTCTTCTGTTAAGAGCTAGGATAACTAAATGAGAAGCACCTTCAATAAGTTGGTGGATGACACCAAAATGGGAGAAGTACTTAATATGCTCAAGGGAAAGGTGACTACTCAAAGGGATTTCAGTGTGCTGAAAAAAATGGACTAACAGAGACCTCATGAAATTCAACAATAATGAGTGTGGAATAGCCCCCTGCAAAAGGACAGGACTAACTAGTTTGAAAGCAGCTTTGATGGAAAGTCCTCGGAAGTCCTGTTGGCCAGCAAGTTTATTTTGAGTCAGCAGTGCACTCTTGCGGTTATGAAGGCTAACTGCATATTGCACAGCATTAGTAAGAACATGGCCAGTAAGATGAGATAAGTGATTATCCCCATCTACTTTGCACCTGAAACCATGTTCTGAGTGCTGCAGGTGGAGCAAGCCCAATGGAAGGTTACCGAGAGGGTTTGAGAATAGGCCTTATGAGAAGAGTCTGAGAAAATTGGTGTGTTGGGGTTTTTTTATTTTATTCTGAGGGAAAAGGGTTAGTGAAGTCTTACTGCTGCCTTCAACTACCTATTGGGTTGTTATAAAGAAGATGAAGCCACTTCCTCTTGGAATTACACAGAGAAAATACAAGACTGGACAAGATCCTGAGCAATCTGATCAAACATTAAACTTAGCTCTGCTTTGAGTAGGGTCTTGGATCAGATGACCTCCATGGATATGTTCAAATCTACTTTATTCTGTCATTTTAAGTCATAAAAACCAGTATCTATTGAACAGATCTTATGTTTCAGTGATTCCTGCTGGAGTAGTAAGGGCAGAAAAGTTAACTGTTAAGAACCTAGAATATTTTGGGAACCTTTTCTTTCTTTATCTATGTTTTTGCTTCTAGACTTTTCCAGCTGTGATTTTACGTCATCTAGAAGTTTCAGTTCTCTTAAACCATACTATACATAAAATTCTGAGAATTTAATTTCTCTTTCATAAAGGATATTGTGTTCCTTGCAGGGTCAGTTATACTGAATATCACTAAACTCACTCTTTCTTTCCTGCAAGACAGAGCATTTTAAAGCTTCAGGTCTGTATGCATTGTCTATCTGCACTGGGCACAGTTTACACCTCATAAAGCCATAACATTGCTATTTAATTTTTCCTATGCAGTGTGTGTGAATGTGTTCTATTCCTTGGTAAAATTCTGTTTTTCCATTCTGCTCCACGAGACATTACTCTGGAACAAATATTAGTTTCAATCTATCATGTAAAGGAGAAAATGATAAAAACAGGCCAGCAATAAGCTATAATAACCACTGTAATGTTTTTTACGTTTTCACAATGCTTCTGGCTTATCAGCCAGTGAAGTTATAGACAGATGAATATCCAGTTTTCAATATCATACTCTAACTGAGGGTACTGCTCAGATGAAGAACATATACTGAAGAATAGATACTTAACAGAATGAAGAGCCACACATAAGAGTATCTCAGAATACCTATTGTCAGTTAACCAAATAACTGTTAACAAATTAATCAGTGTTCAGAATATTGGTTAAAATCAATGCTAACCTGAAGTCTTTCTTTATTCCAGTGAGCATTAAAAGTGCATTAGTAATGTAGAACTAAGAGCATGCAGTAAATATTCTTTGTGCTGACAGCGTATTAAATTATGTCAATCAAGACATCAATCCTACGGCATGTAATTACCTAAGCACTACTTTTGAGCAATCTAAACATGAGAAAGATAGTTATAACAAGATCAAGGTCTTCATATCTTTCAAGTTGTGCAGCTATCTCTGCATGCTGCTTCTGCACACAACCCTAGAAGTTCCAGGTAATAATGATTTTGCATGTTTGACCTGGAAGGAAAGACATTTTTTTGCTTCTTTCACATTTCTATGTCCTTGCATTTATATCTTGTTTCTCCCCTTCATATTCACTTCCCCCTGCCTCCTTTTTTTTTTTTTTTTTTCTGGTACCAGATTATCTGGCTCAATTATATTTTTGTTTTTTTAGAGGAAAGCATGCAATAGAACATGTATTATTGCCATTCATCTCCATCCGAGTGAGAGTAAGGGAGGAAAAAAGGAGTGGTTGAAATGTTAACATTCATGTAGTATCCAGGTCATTACTACTAAATGAGTTTTAAAAAGACACAACCCTAGAGATCTACTTAAGTGTTTAGGAATTAAAATGAAGAAAAAATGCAAATAATACATACCTCAGTCACAAAAAAGAAAAAAAAAAATAATCTAATTTAAAATTATTTATATAGTGTCCTCATAAAAATGGAACCAGGATTTTACTCTATGTTTTCACAAGCCTAACATATGCAAATATTAATATATTTGAATCTTGCCAAAAGGTAATAACTATGATTATATAGTATAAATTTCACCTTGATTCAGAAGACACTTTAATGAGATATATTTCACATAGCACACAGTGACCATATTCTAAAATCTAAATAGCATCACTGAACAGTAAAAATTAATTTGGTACTTAGTAGATGGGAACACAATACTCATTAGGGATTCTGCCAGATGTATCTGTGATCACTTCATTGTGCATTGTTTGGAAAATAAATCTTCTCATAAGACTATCTGAATTTAGTCATCCAGGAAATTTGATTTCAGGGCTTTTGTCAGGGCTATTGTAATTATTGGAATGGACCCCATGCCGATAGTTTCACAGTCTCGATGTGCTTTAATTTTCATTATAGTAAACTTTGCTAGGATTGTATTGATCGAAAAAGTATTTTGCATCCATACCTCCAGCATTTGTGAACAAACAGCCCTTAGAGTCTTTCTACTTGTAGCATTCTATAAAAAAAAAAATTAAGATGGGTATTTGTGATGTGGATAAGAAAAATGAAGTGAGAGAGATCTGATAGAGGAGTACCAAACAGTGAAATGGAGGAAAGGGCCAGGGCTGATGGGGAAAGCAGCATTCAGCTAAACTGAAAAGTGATATCGCTCTTTATAATATATAATTAAGCTCTGGAATTCATTCCTATAGGAGGAATGGCACAGCCTATTAGTGAGATTGAGAATGCAGCTGACTTTAAAGGAATCCGACATTTATGTGAGCCATGGGACCATCCACAAAATTAACCATAGGTTATTCTTTTCTTTTTATTATTATTGTGACAGAGACAGAGTGTCATTGATTCTGAGTGTAAACAGTCACCAAAGAGTGAGAGTTAAAAAATGTTTTTCTTCTGAGGAAATGTTATTCTTTTCCTTCAATTTTTCTTAAATTTTCCCCTAAAGTATGTGGTAGTGGCCTCTTGCAGAGAGAGGATATTGGAATTTACAGACTTGCTGAATTTCTCTGTTTTGATAGCTTTTCTACTTACATGATATACTTTCCATAAATCACCCAGCAATGACTTATCTGTTCATGACTGTGGTGAACACCGGTCACCTCAGTCACTGTACTTGCAAAAACAGTCTTCACATTTAATAGCTAAAAGGAGCTCTGCAGAGCTAATAGTTCACATACCAATACTCTGGGGGTATGTTTTGATGTTAGTAGTTCCTTTAGGCTAAAAGTCCCATTGTGCAGGGTGAAAGGGTAAGCTAGGACTGGAAATAACTGTGTGAATTACTTTATGAATAGACTCCTGGCATGAGCGAATGAAAGATTGAGTGGCTTCCTGCAACAGAGAGGAAACCAATTTGAATAATAAGCTACAAGTGGAATTGAATTCTGACAGGTGCTTGTTTTGTTAGAGTCTGCCTTCTCTAGATGTTTTTGTACAGCATAGTAGTAACAGGAAAAGAAAAGACATAAAATTTAACCATGCAGATTTTAAGTGCTGCCATTGGAATTTTTTTTTCTATCAGCCTGGAAGTGAGGGAAGAGAGATTTAAACTGAGTGAGAATTTGAAGTCTGAAATTTAGAACAAAAGTGTGCCAGAATTTCATTATTAGATCAAATCTCATTTAATGAACATGGAAATGATTCATCTAGCTCCTGTTTCATGACCCTTAGTTACCAGACATGTCCCTAGCACACTTGCAGCATGTGCAGTGCCTCTCCAGCCCACTGAATGGCTACAAGAGACCAAAGGGCAAGTTAAAGGACTGTGGTGTGGAGCAGTGAAAAGGTTCTATTCCCACTGTGTCAGGCTACAGGTTCAAACAAGCTTCCAGACAGCTCTCCACAGCTTCTGCCCACTGTTTGATATTATGAAATGGTCCTCTCCTTCCTAACACTTGTCTCTCCAACATTTGATCCACTGAAGATAGAGGAAATACGAGATATATGTATCAGCATAATCAGCTGCACTGTGTGACACAAGGTGACAAAGACATTTTAAAATTGAAGGTAACATGCCAGACAGTGATGGACCTTAGGTCTGGCAAACACTTTAACAGTGTACTAACTCAGGTTTTATATCAGCAAATAAAGCCATTTCCAGAGCCCCTGCTCTGCCTTGGCAAATGACTCTTGACAGCTTTCAGATAATAATAGAATAAAATTCTCATAGCTTTCTAATTTCAAGATTGTTGGGAGGTGGAAATTGCTCTAAATTAGTGCCATTAGTCTAAAAGGGGATTTAAAGTAAAAATGTAAGGAAATAGTTGAATGGTGGAAAGGTCTGTCATTTTTGATCACCTCTCAGGAAGAAAACCGACTGAAAACAGTATTTCCTTCACTATAGCAAGAGTGAGATAAATTGTGAGATAAATATGTAAGTACCAATTATATAATTGCTATATATTGAGCAAACAGTACCCTGAATAATTGTTTTCCTTGTCTTTATAAGATTTTTTTATACACACTTTCAAAAATACCCAATTAAAATAAGTGGAAAAGTTTATTTTGCTGGCCTATTTGGGATTCCTGTGCCCACTGTTCCCCTCCATGCCACAGCTGTGTCACCTAGGACTGTGACAACATTTACTTCTGGCAGTCATTGAAGTCTGCCTTTTTTATTTAATTGTAAGGTGATAAGGTTCACCATGCATTCCATGTAATCAGAAGAAACATTAAAGTTTCAAATATTTTATTTTCTCCTTTACTATCCAATAAAACTATTGCATAAAACTGCAGTAACCAGGAATATTTTTTACTGGTTTTTGTGTTTTGGCATAAGTCTAAAGTAGACATTTATAAAAATTATTCTTCCACTTGGCTACAAAGATCTATAAATGAGAATCAGATAAATTTTTTAATACTATAGTTTGAACATATCCTGTGCTACAGCAGTTTACTACAGTCACTCTGATCCATATTCTTTAGCTACAAATCCCCATGAGTGGTAAACATATTGTGTATTGTAACCTGCTGTAGGTGAACCTTCTGTATCAGGGAGTTTGGACTAGATGATCTCTAGAGGTCCTTTCAAACACCTACCATTCTGTGATGTTATGATTCTGTGATTCTGTGATTCTGTGATTCTGTAATTGGTATCCACTCAACTGTCTGACAGCTGAAAGTAGCTCTTATCTCTGTCAGGCTATAATATCCCGTCTCTTGCCTTCCAGGATCCTATTTTTTTCTTTCAAAACAAGTTGCCACAACAGAAGAAATTGGTTTAATTCTTATTTTGAAGAAGAGATTTTTCTAACAATTTAATCTTAGAAAACATGCCCTATATTGTATACATTACTTACTTCTCTTTACTGTGATTTAAGAAGCTTCTACATAATTAGCAAGAAGCAAATATCAAAGCTAGATTTAATCTCACCTGCCTCCACCACGTGTGTTTTTGTCTGAGTTAGCCATTTGACTTCTGTTATTGTCAATGGAAGGAAAGTCAATTTTAGAGTGAAATTTATTTCAGCTCAATACATAAATCTAAACAAGGTCAGATGGTACATTATGTAGAAAAGCCTGTTTTTCTCCACTGAATATAAAAGGATTCTAGATGGCTAACTCAGATGTCGACATTCAAACTAAATTGAAACCAGTCCCACTAGCATCTATATTTAACTATATATCCACGTATATATCCACACAGATGTTTCCAGGTTTGCTTTTACTAGTGCAATCCAGTGCTCTGCAGTTAGAACATGATATTTCTTCATGATATTTACACAGTAAAAAGTAAATCCATTTTTGGCACATTTGTTGCCAGTTCTGTTCTGGAAAAATTGTGATGGTTAGTGGTGGAGTTGGCAGTGTTAGGTTTATGGTTGGACTTAATGATCTTAAGGGTCTTTTCCAAACAATGATTCTATGATTCCATGGCATTTATTATTTTAAAAGAATTGTTAGGGAAAGTAAGAAAAACCAACACCTATCTCTTGCAAATAAATCACTAGGAATTTAGCAGCTGTCAAAAGAGAGGTCACGTGTTGAAGTTTGAGGTGATTAAGATAGGTAAAATATAAGATATTGTACTGGACAAGTGAGAGGGGTGATTATTTTCTGGCTGAGAACATAGTCTGAAAGATGCTAGCCTAATTATAGTCTAAGTCTATTCTACTTTTTGAGAACGAGTGTTCATTTCTGTAGTGAACTTGGTTATTAGCACCTGCATTCTTCTCACGAGTGGCCCTATGAAAAAACTCCTCTTTCAATTTATATATGAGGTTTATTCTGAAAGACTTTGTCATATGAAATTATATATTTTCTCTTACTAATCTATTCCAAATTACTATAAATCCTATACTAAAGTCTTGTTTTTCTCATGAATAAAAGAGGGGTATCAATACCTCCTTTCTTTAAACACTTTGGTAGCTATTGTGCTATATGAGAATAGGACACTATAATATAATGTGGAGATAATAAACTTGGGGTTTAAAAGGCTCTGCAGTATGATCTATCCATCTCATTCACACTGGTGTTTCTCAAGATTAAATACTCTGTAGATGGAGAACAATTAGTACAGGACATCAATCATTACATCTAGCCCTTGATTACATGATGACAGATGCTTAAAGAACAGCATGTTCATTGTATGGGAACTTTCCTTACATTAATTTAGTTGATATGCAAATTAATTCAACAATAAGAATAACAATAGGAACAATGAAATCAGAAAACTTTCTGCTCTTGCAAATCATTTTGGTATTTTTTTCTATTGTTTAGTCTTCAAAAAGCCTCATGACAACATCCATTACCATGACATTATCACAGTTACTTGGGAAATATATAGGGCATAGACCCCACCATCAGCTCATTAGAAAATTACTAACTTGGACTACATTACCTTCTATCTCCTAGATGGATGCTGACACATTGTTAGAAACAGAGTAGAAATGAGCCAATACCATTTAGAAATTTCTTAATCATGTTGCTTAATAAAAGGAATGTGACAAAACCTCATGAAACCTTCAAAAGGACTCATAAAAGACTGATGACTGTGGTCAATAGTCCTATGACAGTTGCAAGATAACCTATTTCAGATGTGAGGAAGTAAGACTGAAGCTAACAATCTTTTGTGGGATTTAAACACAGCTCTGTCCATCCACATATGCTAAGGATGTTGTCTGCTCCACAAGTGTCTGCTGACCTCATCCTAGTTCTGCTACATGACCTTCTCAATTGCCACACTGCATGTGACCTCAATTCCAATCTGAAAAATTGAGATGTATTCAGATGGAGGCTTCATAATTTCCTATATCAGAAAAAAAGACAAGGAATAAACATCCCCATAATATAGGATTCCTTATTTTGTAGAAAGGGAGGTCTTGAAGAATGTAAGAATAATGAAGAAGTGGAGATCATGAAGTCTCTATCACTGCAAATATTAAAAGTAGGTTATAAAAATATCTAACAGAAATATTATAAATATAAGCAATTTTGCCTTTGGATGGGTTTGATAACTTCACAGTCTCTTCCAACAGCAATTTCTGTCATTCTGTGACCGGGGAGTAGACAGATTTCAATATCTAAGAAGGTTTCAATCCAAAATATGTTATAACACAGGATTCAAATATCTTATATTTTAACATAATGTGTACACTAATATTGTTGCTTATAATCTTTTTAAATTTGTCATTCTCAGGCAATTCACCATGAAAGATGAGTGAAATTAAACCTTTTTTATCTTATCACTGAAGAGATAAGATGACTATTAGTACTGGGATTTGCAAACAAAACCTCTTGTGTTTTTAATGTATAAGGAACTGAGAGTTTACATGTGCTGGCATGATATATGTGATTTTGGAAAAATTCATTAATGTCCATGAGTACTGATTGATTTAAAATGCATCCAGACCTAATGAAGTTTGTAACCTCTGACCTAATATGTTGTGTCACTGTAACAACAGCTGTGTGACATTAATCTGTCCGTTATGTAGTTGACACGTCAGTCTTTTCACAGACAAAAGCTTCTGCACTGGTATTTGACTGTGAAGCCAATAGGAATATTTTGCATTCTCCCAGCTTTGATGTAATACTAATAATCTCATTTATAAAGTTCCTTTCTTCCTTTGTTCTTTCAAAACATTGAAGACATGACTAGCATGATAAACAAAGACAAAATTCTCAAACTTCAGGAGAAAGAAGTCTGTGTGCATGTGAGATAAACAGAATGATAAAGATAACCCAGAAAATGATGGAAGGACGAGATGAAAGACTATGTAAACTGAAATAGAAAGAAGGTAAATTAAAATCTTTGTCTTAAGACAGTGAGAATCATAGATATCATAGAATGGTAGGGCTTGGAAGGGACATCTGTAGATCAGTGAGTCCAACCCCCCTGCCATTGCAGGAACACTTAGGACATGCCACACAGGAACAGATCCAGGCAGGTCTTGAAAGCCAAGAATGACAGAGTAGATCTTGCTCTTCCATTACATTGCTTGTAATGTTGATTTTGTTGTTCACGCATTTTTATAATGAAATTCTACTATACTGTATACAATGCCTCCATGAAGAAGTCAATGAATCAACACTCTCATTACTTTTATATATGCTGGGATATGAGGAGAAGTCTTCTGCACTTTGGAAAACAATAATAAAAGGGATTTTATATCTATTCATATGTAAATAACTTTCCAAGAGATGGAGCTGACTGTAATCACAAGTTGTCACTGTTTCTCATACACAAGTATTAGGCATTGTGGATCAGGATGATATCCCATACTGACTGTGATAATTGCCTTCATTCCTGTCATCCATTTGAAGAACTTTTAGCAATTTTAGTGACAATGCTGACAGGTAAATGTATTCCCAAAGTTTTATTCTTTAAAATTTTTATTGTCAAAAAAACCCCATACAACAACTGTTCTCCACTAATGTAAAGGAAAACAGAACAATGAGTGGCTTCTTTTTCATTTATTTTTTTATTGTTAGTATTACTATTATCTCTATTACAATACCATCTAGAAACACAGATACATTCAGGACGTTCTTTTTCAAGGTTCTGCACATTATCAGGGTGAGGAATTGTTTGGGTTTTTTTCTTTTGCTGTAGAGATCTTATTGTGTAAAGTTTTATCTTTTCCTCCATTGTGTAATGCTTTAATTTTAAAGGATTTAGGTTCTGTGTCTGGACTTTGTCATACTGCTATAAAACTGAGTTATTGTGGTTTAGCTTATGCCTGAAAATTTGTCTTTAAGTTTTACATTGCTGTTATATCGTTACAACTTTCTGTGTAGAAAGGATCTAAATACAGTGGGGCAGGGTGGGGTGGGAGGTGGGAGTGAGGCAAAGAAGAAGGGGAAGATTTAGACAGGAGAGTCTGCCTGATTTGCCACTGATTGATTTTGCTCTATTTAATCTAAAAGGGAAGGGTAAGTTGGGTGAAGTGAGGCATGTTGTGGTAGTGTTGGCATGCAGGGCTACCTGGTGGCAGCTGGAGCCAAAGACCTCATAGGTCGTTCTGATGACAACTGCAGCAAATCCAAGTAATGTGAGACCAGGACATAAAGATTTTGTGTCCAGTGTGGATCCCTTGCTCTGGCAAAGGGACTACCTTTGCCCCATCTACTGCACACCTACTCTTAAAGCATTTCAGTGGGGGAAGTTGCCATCACTTTTGAGTTCTGCTTTCTGTTGCCCAACAGTTAAGGAGTCAGCCTCACAACAGTCTTGAACCTACCTTGTGCCAAAAAATAAGTGTGAAGATAATGGATGTTTTAAGAATGCATTTTCTTATGATTTCTTTTGTCAATGTGTGTCTTAAATGTTGCTGGTTAATTGACTGTATTCCCAGGCCTCATAAATATAACAAAAGTCTCATGATATTTAGTATTTTCATAAAGCCACTAAAGCTGGAATTAAGAGATTGCAGAAAAGTTTTAATTTAGAAGATAAGGTTAAAATTTTAATGCTTGTTTATAAAACCTTGACAAAATGAAACAAGTAATCTGTAAGATCTCAGAAAGCAAAGGGCTTGTAAAAAGAAACACAAACTATCTTTGGGGCTTTTTTGTTGTTCTGTTTTTAAGCCAATCCTATGATTATCTGAGGTTTGATTCATTATTTTGGATGGTCGAAACTGGCAGTAACGTCAAAATAGAAAACTTTCCAGTTTCAAAATTAATGTTCTGTTTTTCAAAGTGTTTTCCCAGATAGTCTGTTTTTATTTTTACTCAAAATGTTTATTTGTACATCTACTTCACTGTAGTGTATAAACAGTAGTGAAATATGCCACAGATGTTTTCTCATTCCTTTATTTTTGTGTCCGGTCAGATTACTAGAATTTGTTTAGGAGTAATAATACCTGTGTCCCTTTTCTTAATAGATGGTCATTAGTGCTGTGTAAGAACAGGAGAATTTCAGAAGCTTTGGGTGTACTAAGATGTGCATTTTGATATGGATGCATTTGACATCTGCACTTTTGATGGTTTTAAAGCTGTTGATGTTTTTCATATGATACCTTGGACAACTAAACTTTATCTTTGAAAAAAATTAGCCATCCAGTAGACCTTGCCTTGTTCTTGATGTTCCCTAACTTCCTCACTTTGGTGAAAAGATGTTTTAGTGAAAACCATCACACTACATTGGGACGCATATACATCTATGATATCTAAATGCAAGAGAATGATGAGAGACATTTTTCTCTTCTTTCTCCCACTGTATCCAAGATACTGAAAGAATTAAGGGAGAGGTAAGTGCAACATGTAAGCAGTGGGGAGGAGTGGCCTTATTGAATTCAACTGGCAGTAAGGATTACCTTGGTGGAAATAATATAACTGCCTCAAGAAACTAGACATTTTACAGAAAAATAAAACAGATAAGTTTAAATCACTTTGAGGAAAGGTCTAGACATCAGGATATTCAGAGTATGCATGGAATTAGTTGTTTAGACAGAATTTGCTCACACCCATATGTGAAAGATCATATTTTAAGTCAGTCTGAGCTTATAGCTGACCAAAGCGCAGGTATTTTGCCTTACATTGAACCATAATGCTTCATTTTTCTCCAACTTAACCTATTTAACTATAGCAACAGACTGCCAATTGACCTATATAACATAGTTATACCAGAGCCTGCCTGGGAACAAATTATTATTTCTAAATGCCTGTGAGTTGTCTACATTGTTAATTAGTCAATTGACAGTCAATTTGTCTTTTAATTAGATCGGGGGAAAATGTACTGTATGGGGATCTGCAGGAAGCTAAATCTCTCTGTTAAGATTTTTAATACTTTATAGGTTTTAATTAATATAAATCTTATTTTGTTAAAACAGCAAAAAAATGAAACTTAAAAAAAAATAATCTTGAAAGCATGTCTGCTTAAGTGAAGAACAAATGGTTCATCTCATTAACTGATTTCTCATGCATTTCCCATAGTAAATCACTGTCAGCAGACTTTTTTTTTTTGCCAACAGATACATTACAGTTAAAAAGGACACAGTTTACATTTAAACAGAGCACTAATCTTTTTTACAGAAAATGGGAAGGTAGAAATGGAGAGCAGGAACACTGTTTAATTGCACTTGGCTTTCTGCAACAAGGGATTGAAGCAATTGAAAAGAAGGTCTCTGTTTATACTTAATTTGATCAAACTATATGTGACATTAAGTAGTTTGCACTATATGAAACCTCATGTTCCACGATGTCACTTACAAAAAACCCCACCTTTACGCTACTTTCTTGAAAAAAATATCTATGATTACTCTAAAATGAGGTTACAAAGTCAAAAGATCTTAGTTTTGGAAGTATGTAATTATCAGTAGATTATTAATATGAAAATATGATTTGATACACTGTGATGTCAGCAATATAATGTCAAATCTTGTTCTAATGAACACTTATTTTTAGTTTAAAGTGGAATTATATTAATAGGGCATGTTTTATGTTCAGTTTCATTCATAATTTAACAAGTTAATGGCACTTCACAGACATAGTCATAAACGGCAAACAATTTTCTTGTCTAGATTTTACTCCTAGATCTCATTGTAAAACAAAACTGCTTTATAAAATTATGAAATTACTTAAAAGTAATGAAATTAACTTCTGCTGGTGGTAGGCTAAAAGGTTAAGATAAAATTTAATATGCATAGAACAAATTTAAAAATTTTTACAATGCATTATGTCATAAGGAAAAACTTCTGAGCAGAATAGATTGAGCAGAACTAACCAGCAAGTACGCAGAAGATGTTCTGGTTGGTATAAAGTTTTGGGTTTCTGTTTTTTAGATGCTATTGGTAATATTCTGGAATATTTTTTTTATTATTTTTTTTTTTTATGAAATACTTTTTCTTTTCAGATCCAATCCAAGAAAAGAACATGTTTATACCATGTGGATTTTCTTTCTCTTAACTACCAGTGGTGGTTATCTTTGCACAGGGTTTTCCTGTTCTAGATGCACTGAATTACATCCTTATGTTATGTAGGAACAGCTTCTCTAACAGTTTCAGTAATCAAAAGCTGATAGACCAAGACACAGAGTATATACATATATGTTGCATGTAGCTGCCCAGGTGTTGGCAATGGAGGGGCTGCAGGGGCCTCTGTGAGGAGTGGCCAGGGCTGTCCCATGCTGGACACAGCTGGTTCCAGATGGCTCCAGCTGAGCCCCTCAGCCAAGATGGCAGCTCCTCTGGAAAAAGATACTGAAAAAAATTATGGCAAACAGTGAGAAAAGCAAACAACAAGGCAAGAAACAAAGGAGCGGCTCCATGGTAGGGCTAGGCACACCCCAAAGGGACTGCCCGTGGAAGGACCCTGATGTGAACAGCTGTACAGGAGGCCTTGTGAAAAGGGGAAAATTAGGTTACAGGAGAAAATGCCTCCTTAATGTACTGATGGATAAATTGGCTGACACCTTTGGAACTGTGGGCCTTGTAACCAGGCTCCGGAACCAGAAACACCCTTGAAAAGTACAGCTGGCCCCTTTGAAGTACAGCTGGAACACCTAGAAACCAAAGACATCCTGAGATACTCCTGATAAGTGCAAAAGCAAAGGACTGCAATGGCAGACTGTATTGTCTGAGAAGGCAGAAAATAAAACAGGCCTGAAAGAACAGAAAAAAGTATCACCTTTGACTGTTATGGGTGAAAAATAGGAATAAACAGCACTGAAGTAGGCTGTTGAAGATGGATGGTCTGCACGCTCTTACGTGGTTTTTATAAAGAGAACTTAATTTTTATCCAAAATGGAGCCTCTCTCTGAAAGCTTCCTGTGCTACTCGTACTTTTCCTGTCCTTTGCAGGCTGAATTCTGCATGACAGCTCTAAGAGATCTTGTATTCTCACTGGGGACACCTGGCTAACTCCAGACTGTGACATGGATCACCTCTGAGGTGAAAGTCTGCTTGTTACCTTCTTTGTCCCTCTTTGGGCCTACTTCTAGGGTCAGTTCCCTTTGTCTTCCTGCTTCTGGAATAGGTTGTTCCCTCTTTGGGAATGGTTTGAACTCCCTTTTTGGTTGGTTTGTCCCCTTCTTAAATATGTCTAATTCACTTGATATCAGTATTATATATCCACATAAATAATCTATCATAGCATATCTGCTGTTACATTGTTCATAAGTTGCTTCACTAATAAGTCCATAGCAATCTGTAGTAGAATATACAACTACTTGGTTGTTGCTGTTACTGTTTTTTGCTAGTTGATTGGTTGCTGCTGTTATTAACTGATGTCATACTATTGATAGATCCTATATTATCACAGAATCACACAGAATCACAGAATGTTAAGGGTTGGAAGGGACCTCAAAAGTTCATCTAGTCCAACCCCATTGCCAGAGCAGGACCACCTAAAGTAGGTCACATAGGAACGCATCCAGGTGGGTTTTAAATGTCTCCAGAGAAGGAGACTCCACAACCCCTCTGGACAGCCTGTTCCAGAGCTCCATGACTCTCACAGTGAAAAAGTTTTTCCTTATGTTTCTGTGGAACCTCTTATGCTCCAGCTTACACCCGCTGCCCCTTGTCCTGTCATTGGACATCACAGAGAAGAGCCTGGTTCCATTTGTAATAGTTGATTATAGATATTGACTTTCTTGATCATAGTTATACTTGCTAGTGGTGATATTTGTGATAGTTGTGGTAATTTGTAATAGAGAAATTTAGAGGATAGAGCCTCCATGTCTTTCTGTATTACAGAATCCTACAAACCTACGGATTTGAATTGTTTTCAAATTCATAAAGTGCAAGTCACTCAACTGAGTATGCAGTCTCTAGCCTGATTTAGACTCCTAGGTTCTTTTCACAGCCTGCAGAGATCTAGGTACTGCAGTCTGTGGAGTTCAAGGTGTGATTCAGCTCATCCTAAAAAGATACATTTGTATATGGTCAGCCAACTTGCACCTGAGTGACTATTTCATTTCACTCACTGTAATCACAGCCTAGCCTTATTTAAGTATCTACAGTAAAAAGGAAAATAAGACTGGATGAAATTATTCCAAACTATTTAGTCTCGTTCAAGAACTTGTAGCAAGCTATCCTCTTTCCTTCATTTATGCAGGTTGTAACCGATTGAACAGAGCTAAACACAGGTATAGATTCAACTAAATAAGTTGTTCTGGCTTGAGTGAGAACAGGACTAATTCTGTTCAATGATTTTACTTTTCAGCTCAGTCTCTTCCAACTAACTGAACATTCTGAAGTTAGCAGCATTTTTTTGCAGTCAGTGTCTGCTTCTAGCAGCGATAACACCCGATGTTTAGAGTTACCACCAAAGATTGGTATGTAGACCAAGGCCACTGCTGGATCTTGTTTACCATGTTGGGGGGTGCAGAAAGTGAAAGGCGGCACTTGCAGGGAGGAGAGGATAGGACAGGTGACCCCAGACTGACCAATGAGGGATTCCAGCCCATATACATCATATTTGGTGTAAAGCTGAGGGATCAGGAGGGTCTTGTCCTTCTCTTTACCCTCTTGGCCCGCTTTCTCAGCTTTGCTTGGCTTGGCTTGGGTCCTCTTCCGGTTTCTTCTTCAGAGAAGAACTCTGTCCATTCTGCCTTCGATCCTGATCTGTATGTTCCTGACTCCAGTACCAGAATCCGGCTCCTGTCTGCTGTGGGGCCCAGTCTGGGACTCTCCTGGTGCCTGCTCTACAGCATCAGTGGTGACAGTAACATAATTACCATTGGGGGGGGTTGCATTCGATCCTGGGTTTGTATATATTTGTATATAGTTGATTTTTTTTTAATTATTATTATTGTTTTAATTTTCATTAAAGCTGTTCTCATTCCCTTTCCTAATTGCTAAGTGTCTTTCCCTTATTCCTTTTCTCTTTCAGTCTGGGGAGGGAGGGCAGTTAACAGAGAGCATCTGTTATAGGTCTAAGGGGCTGTCCGGACCCTAAACCATGACATAAGTCCTACCAGATAACGAAGTAAATAAAAAAACAACTTAGTTCCATCACCTGAATGAATTTGTCATTATCAAACTAAACTTTAAGATGATTATAGTCTTTGAATGCATTTCATTCAGAAATGGTCTTGTTTATGAAAATAAAGCAGAAGTTGTTACATGCTAGGCGGTTACTTTGCTATTTCATTGCACGAATTATTGAGTTTGAGAGTCATAAGAAATTCCACAGGATATTTTCACATTCCTAAGTGAAACACAGGGAGAAAAAAGCTGTCTCGGGTCACATTTCCTCTTCAACCAGGCCTGGAGAATGTGACCTGTCTGAAAGGTTGACCAAGCACCCACAGCTGTGCTAATTAATCTGTGTATAGTTCCACTTCTACTTCACCTCTTTTGCAATGTATTTCAATAGTGGAAGTCTAGACCCAAGACTAATCATGGTCAGAGAAAACAAAAGAAAACTTCCTATGTTTATGTTTTTCTTCTATTTATTTCATGTGAGAAAATAGAAGAGTTGGAAATTTCAAGTAACTTCTTTCAAATAGCATGGTGTTAGTTGTCTGCAAAGAACTAGTACAATAAAAAGACTTTGCTTAAGAAGGACTAATTTGCACCAGAAAGGACTAATATGAGTCAATTTAAATGATACTTCTATATACCATCTAATAATAATCCTATATACCACCCAATGCTAGAAAGAACAGCAGAAAACCAGAAGCAGATAAAGCAGAAATATGGCATGAAGTTTAGAAACAGTAATTCATGTCAAGATGTGAAATTTTTTTGACTCATGGCAAGTGGTCAGCCAAGATGAGATTTGGAACAGTAATTAACTAAACCAAGCAATAAGATCAGAAACCAAAACATCAAACATCAATGTACAGCTTAACTGAAATGCTTGTTGTCTAATATTTTGGCACACCTAGGGTTCAATAAATTGATTGAACACTTTAAAACTTTCCCTATGCAAGATAAGGGCAGTTCAAATAAAGGACATGACATTCTATTCACACAGGGATTATCAAAGAGCAGTGGGTAGGTACATTCAACCTCAAAGTTCTAAGGAGATTAAATGAATAAAAAACCCACCAAGATTCCATGACAATCTCAATCAGAAAGTCAACGTATTATTAGATTTTGACTCCTGTTTTCTTATTCTAGATGCATTTTAGGAAATCTTGCTATTTTCTCCCTTAAGAGGTGAAGTAATTTCCTGACTTTTCTATTCCTTCTAATTTACCACAAAAGTTCCGTTGTGTGGCCATCAAAAATCTAAGCATATGTGTTTAACGGTGATTTTCAAGTGATAACTCTGTTACTTGTGATTTAACTGCAAATGGATCCAAATATGCTCCTATCTGCATGGAACTGGGTCATTCAGGTGGCAAGTCATTATTTTACCATATGATGTTACTGCAGAAACCCACAACATTACTCAGATTCTGGAGCTTCTGGAAATGTTTTATACATGATGCTTGTAACTCTGAACATGGGAAGAAAATCCTTTACTAGTCATGAATATGATATTATATTTGAGTAGTCAGGTTTTTTTGTTTCATCTTTTAGTATGGGATAACTCAAGCTTAAAATGACACCTAAGAAATTAATAGAAATAATTACTAGAATACATTAAAAAAAATCAAATAAGGACAAATTGAAAATGGAGAATACTAGACTTTGGTTTAGAATTTACAGGTTAAACTTGGAAGTCTGCTCTCTCATAACCAGTTTTACTCTCCCCATCATGTATATGAGCTACGTATTTGGCTTTAATGTAACAGAGCGTTCAGTATCAGTTGAAGAGCAGTTATTGTTCTACTATCTTTAAATATTATTTATGACATAGATAAAGAATTAAAATTCCTGTGCTGTAGACATGAATATAAAATAGAAGTGACAATAATGAAAACCAGAGATAACCATCACAGTCCCTCAAACTGTAATTATAACTCTGCCGTTTTACTGAGTCAGTTTCTCTCTGTAGATTGAGACTTCATTTATGTACATAAAAGTCAGACTCAGATATGGATTCAAGTTCATAAAAGTAAAACACCAAAACTTCAGAAACTAAAAGTCACAATATTTTGTGAAGTGACACAGTGAAGTGTGACTAAGAATTATTAAATCAGTATTATTTAAGTACAAGACACCATCATCTATGATATATTTAATGATTTTGAAAATGACCCTAGCATATATGGATATCAGGCTATGTTCTATAAAAAGGTCATAAAACCCAACAAAACAAATGAACAAACAAACAAAAAAATCCCCAAACCCCAAAACGCAGAACTGAAAACTAAACTATGCTATTCAAAGTTTGGCATTGACTAAAATGTGAAAGTTTTAAGCAAGCTAGCTTCCTTAATAATGATCTAATAAAAATGCTATCTTAATCTATAATTTTGCTTAGATTTTTAAATGTATATCATAGAAAGGAAATTAAGGCAAAATATAGGCTGAGGTTTTAAATATATTTTTGGTCAAGGAAATTTACTTTCCATTCAGTTAAGTAAAAAAGGGGGAAAAAAAATCACAGTAATTTGCTATGTGACATTCAATACTCTAGATGAAAGATAAAATGCCAGCGTTTTTAGAGACATGAATGGAGGAAATAATAAAAACATTTCCTTTCATCTGCATATCAGTATTAAAGCAACAGCTTAGAAGTTATAATGAGCAGAATTCAAACTCCCTTAACCTAGAAGCATCAAAGCAAAATTGAGACACTTTGTTAGGACAGAGGCACTGCAGTTAAAAACAGTAAAAACTTCAGACTTGCACTTATTTATTTGAGATGAGAATCTGAGACACTTAGGTGATTGCAAAAGTAAACATAAAAGTATGAGTTCAAATCTTAGCTGTCTTGAAGGTTAAATTGCTTTTAGATTTTTAGTAATGTTACAGAACTTTAGGTTTCTTCGTATGTTAGTGAAACTGATCCTAGATGTTAGGTTTTGCTTGGGCCTAATTTAATTTCCTCTACATCTTAGCATAAAATATAAACCCAGTCTGATAGAAAAAGTCTGTCGGCTCTTCTTTTCTTTTCTTTTCTTTTCTTTTCTTTTCTTTTCTTTTCTTTTCTTTTCTTTTCTTTTCTTTTCTTTTCT
>WTSP01000351.1:34547-64640 GCA_025331215.1 Actenoides lindsayi | reverse complement strand
CTGGAGGGGTTTCCAAGGTGTGGAGCTGTGGTGCTGAGGGCCATGGGTCAGTGGTGCCCTGGCAGTGCTGGGGGAATGGTTGGACTCGGTGATCTGAAAGGGCTCTGCCAACCAAACCAATCCTCTGATTCTATGATACTCCCCCATCCTTTCTTTCTTCCTGCCCTAAGGCTTCCCAGGAGAGAAGCTGTGTGTGTCAAAGCAAACCCTGGCTCAGAAGTTCACTGTGGGCTTCTCATGAAATGGGAGGTGGCCACAGGTGAGACAGGGCCCTTCCCCTCCCAAGCCATGGGATGCTCGGAGCAAAGAGCCACTTCAACGGAGCGCGCAGAGAAATTCACCATTTGGATTTTTGCTTCAGATTTCCAGTCCGGGAAGAGCCCGAGTCATCGCCTACCCGAGGAGGGTGACAGCGCCTAAGAGGGATAAAAAAATAAAAGCCAAAAGGAAAAAAAAACCAACCCAACCCAAAAAAAAAACCCAACCCAAAAAAAAACCACCCCGAACCAGCGGAAAAGTGTTGCCGTGCACCGCTTCTGGGTATCTATGGTTACGGGAGCTGGTGTCGGAGGATGTGAGACGTTACCGGGGAAATCAGCCGTGATGGTGTCAACGGAGACCGGGGGAGCTCATCCTCCAGCAGGGCAGGCTCTGGCCGCTCGGCTCGGTCCCCCCGCGGCTACCGGGCGACGGGGACAAAAGCAGCTTGGCGGCCGTTTGGCCAAGCAGCCGTCCCACGGGCGAGGTGGGCCCGGCAGGGAGACGGCAGCGCGCGCGCGTCGGAGAGCGGCTGCCGCCCGGGCGGTCGCCGCGGCGTTGGGGAGCTCGCTCCAACCGGAGCCCGTCGGGATGTTGGGTCTGGCACCGCGCCCTTCCCCGAAGCACGCGTTTCGGGGAGACGGGATTCGTTGAAAATCACGGGGTGGTTTTTTTCAGGGTGTTTCCGGGGAACGGTTGCGTTACGTTCCCGCTGCGCTCGTGCTGTCGGAATCGTGGGGTTGGGTTGGTTTTTCCCTCTGGCCGCTACTCTCGTTCTCTTTCCAAAGATGCGTAAATCCCGTCAAACAGTTCCAGTCAGCAATTAGTGGTATTGCAGCAGCGGAGCGAAAATGAATGAAAGCTGCCTTAGAAAACACCTCGGCTGAAAGCGTTCCAGGGAAACGCACGATTCCCACCAAGGACAAAACAAACCCGGCGCCTTCATCCATTCACCCCTCGTCATCTCTCCAGTAAGAGCTGGTTCGCAAACCAGCAGGGCACCAGCTCACCCCTAAGCGTGATGGTTTTTAAGGGGCAAGGCAGACGTGCTGGATCCCCTGGGGGATTTCCAGGTGTCTCCCCGCTGCCAGGACATCCTCGAGGGTTTTCCCAGCGGGCTCTGCCAGCTTTTTTTTGTGCCGTGCCGCTGACAGACTCCGGCTGCGGCGTGTTCGGCCACGTGCCCTAACCGGCTTCAGACGCGGGCGCGCGGTGCCAGGGGGATGCTTTCGATCTGGGGCATCTGCCTCCAGACGTCGGAAGGGGAAACGTGCCGGGTGGAAACGCTGAGACGCTTTCCCCTCCGGGAAGTAAAATGCCGGTGGCATCTGCAGCTGCTGCCCGGCTCGTCATTCGGAGCTGACAGCGAGAAGGGCGGCGGTTTCTCTCACGTCGCCGTTGCGCTGCCGGCTCCGCTGCCGCCGCGCCGGAGTCACGACGGTGACTCCGCAATTTAAGAGCCCGGACGTTTAACACGTGCACCTTCCAAACCTCTCTTCTCGGGCACCGGGAGCCGTCTCCCCACGCTCACATTGCTCGGTCACGTGTCAGTCGGACGTCAGCCCACCTCGCGTCGTTCCCCCGACGCTGACGCTTCGTGGCAGAAAGAACCTTCCGCAGCCGTATTTCCACTCCTTGCTTTGCAGGGGGGGAGTTTTCCAACAGTTTGCCTTAAAGAAGCTTTTTTTTTTAAATGTCTTTCTTTTTTAAACGGGGGGGTACGGTCACAGGCAGAAGAATCCACACGTTGCTCAGTAATTCATTCCTCCAACGAGCTTGGCTGAACTTAACGCTGTTTTCTCCACGAGCACCCGGGGAGAACTCGCAGCGCTTTGGGCTGAGCTAATAAAGGAGAAGAATCCTCCTGGAGCCGTTCACCGCAGAAACGAACCCATCTCAGAGGCTTTGGCAGAGGAGAGGAGCATCTCGAGAGACGGCACCGAACACTTCTGTCCCGTGGCCCTGTACCTGGGCCAGGCAGGACCGTTCCCGCGATGAAATACACCTCATTCAAAAAACCTTCCACCTCTAATGAACTGTTCTTAAACGAGGTTGATGCATTGGTCTTGGCACGGCACCTTCCTTGTAGATGTAATTTGGCAGTGAGCGTTTTGTGTGCTAAAGTCTGGAAAGAAACAACCCTGTGCCAGAAAGCCCAGGGAGGACAATCTCATCTGGCAGCACGAGCTGCATCCTAATAGATGCCATCTGATGGAGGAACAGAGCACCAAAGTGCACCGAGGGAGTCACCGGGGACATGTTCCAGAGCTACCCTGATCATCACATTTCATCAAAATCGGGCATAAAGCTTGGAAACGGCTGAAGAAAATCTTCCGCGAGAAGTGTCTGGTCAGCAAACACATTGTCTGAACCCAAACACAACAGGCTCAGTGGAGATAACAGCACGGGAAGGTCTGAGGAGGAAATCTGCCCCGTTTCTCCTCACGCTCTCAAGACCACCCCTCTGCGTTGGCGGTGTCGCGGTGCTTGATGCCAGAAGGGACAAGCAGATCATCTCGGCTGACCTCGTACCTGATGTGGGCCGGGTACCTACTTGCCAAAAGCCATCTAATCCAGGCCTGAAGCCCTCTCCAGCAGGAGATAAACAGCACTTCCCAAGGACGTTGTCCCTGCATTTAATGGGAGCATTTGTAGAGTCTGTAGGCAGGAGAGGCAGGAGCAGACAAGGGACATCCCAGCTCCCTGGGCCGTGATCCCCAGGGGACAGCCAGGACGGCTGGCACACTGCCCCTGGTTGGATCCAGCACTGCTCCTGGTCTGCAGGGACAGCGTTTGCTGAGGCACAGGCAGCACTTACGTGTCCACACCTTGGCACGCTGTGCTCCACAGAGTGACTGTAGCTTTCCAACAAGGAGACACTTCCCCACTTGCTGACAAAAAAGTAGCTCCTGGCTAGAGCAGCATGGGGTCCTCTGGCCCCATCTCTGGTCTCCAAAGCCTCCAAATAACCTGGGTAGCAGAGAGGTCCATGTCACAGCCACTGCACACAATGTCCCCGCTGATAAGAGATCAGGCCACCGGGTCCTCCTCACCCAGTGGCCATGGCAATGGAGAATGGCCACAAGTCTTCCCAGGGCTCTCCAGGAAGGCAGTGGGCAGGGGATGACAGCCATCTAGGTGGGCAGTGCCTTCACCAGCTCCTCAGCCCTACACCAGGGGGTGTGTGGGGACCCCGGGCAGGTCCCCGTTAAGCTGTCAGGAGCTCATGTCCTCTATGGCCAACCCCCCTTGGGTCACACCAAGACCCCAGCAGCGGGTGTGTTCCTGCACCACGGAGGGGCGAGGTGAGGGAAGGAGCCCCGTGTCCTTGTCCTTGCACCCAAGGCCACGGGACCCCACGGGACCCCACAGCAGAGGCAGACCCTGCTCCGACCGTGCCTGTGTGGGGTGGACCTGCTTCCTCCCAAGGTCCCCGGGGAGGGATACAAATTGTTTTTTTCCCCAAGCGAGAGTATCGATTGTGGTCAGACCCGCGGCTCAGAGCTCGCTAATGAATTGTAATTGGAGAGAAGTTCCACTTTGACATGTTTTATTTTATTTATGTCAGGATTCGCCACGCATTAAACTGGGGGCTCATTAAATTAGCGAGGCAGACAGTTCCTGTCAAGATGGCCTGAGCTGGGCAGACTTCAGCTGGGGACTGGCTGCAGCAGACGTAGGAGAGACGTGGTCTGATGAGATCTCGAGGGTCCTCCTGCTTCTCCACTCCCCCCTCAGTGCAGCCCCCGAGACTGGCATGGCCAACGGAACATGAAGCCTTGAGCCCTCTGGTTGCCCCATACGTCCCCTGCTCCCAACTCCTTCCCCAGGGATTCTGCCCTCCCAAGGTACATGCTTCTTGCAGCAGCACGTAGCAGGGCACCAGGGCACCAGTTTGGGGTTCCTCTGCCCGGCTCCCCATGGAGGAGCCACCCTGCCCCCCCTTCACCTCACGTCCGCCAGCAGCCGCAGTGCCCTGTGGCCTCCAGACAGTCTCTGGGTCCAGACAGGACCTGAATTTATAATATTGTGAGAGGCAAAATGAACACAGAAAAAAACAACAAAAAACCCAACCCTCTCCCTGTCCAGCCTGCTGCCTCCCAGCACTGGAGTTCCCACCCTCACCTTCGCTTGCCCCAGAAAGTTCCCCCATCCCTGTGTCTCCTCCATTTCTTTGCCCAGATTTCTGCCATGTCTCTGGGGTCCGACCCTCTCTCCCCTCCACGGGCCCCTGGTTGCATCGTAGGTGATGCAACGATGGGGAGGATACGGGTGCCTGGGAGGCTGCTCCCCACTGTGGACTGAGCTCAGCCTCCAGAAGCCTTGACATTGACCCCGGACTCAAAAGAGACCATCGTTCATCATCAGAGACAGGCAGCGTCCGACACCAACACACGTGCCTGGAGATGCCACCTGAAACTCCGCTGCAAGTCAAGGTCTCCAAGAAATGCAGCTGCTAAATGGAAGAGATTCACAGGAGAATTTTGCCTCTGGGTGAAAGCAAGTACGGCGGGATGGACAACACTGAGGGTCACGAGATAGATTTTCTATCAAGATCTGCTAATTAATTAATGTCAAAATTAATCAAATCCCTAAGTCAGGGCACGAAATATGCTTAGTAGAAGATTAGGTGGTGAAAAACAAGCTGGTTACTCCTGGTATTTGCTGTAGAAAACAATAACATTCTACTCCCAGAAAAAAAAGAAAGAACATTTTACAGTGCTTATTATGGTTGTCAAAGCCTAAGAAAAAAAAAGGGAAGAGCCCAGTTCACGATCCTTTCTGGTTCCACAAAATCATGAACCGAGCACGTTAGAAAGTGGGGCTGTTGCCCACTGAGATGTTGCTGAATGGAAGCTTAAAATGAGCCCTTCTGGCTGTAACTGGTGTGCTCTGTGAGAGGGGCAATGGGCTGGAAGGGAAAGAGGCTGGGAGAGTCTGAAAGAGATGCAAAGTCACCAGATCAAACCATAGTGATGGCACGTGCAGAAGAATTCAGGGTGAAGAACCTGCTCCAAGGTCTGCATGACAAAGGAACCAGCTCTGGGGTGAGGAGAGGTGTTTATATTGGTACTGAATAACTATCATTATTTATACTTCCCTTGGCAGGGGGTGATGGGAGGACATCTGGCCACAGAGCCATGGACATGCCTTGAGTTTATGTCACCTAGGGATGGGTGACAACCCAATGGGTGTCTGCTGCACCCAGATGGAGACCGCGCGTGGGTGAAGAGCTTTGCCCGCAACCCCACAGCACCAAAGGCCAGTGACTGCTGCCCAGGGATGCTCTGTGACCCCAGACCAGCGTGGGGGCAGCTCTCAGACCCCCAGCCCCCACCTCCTCAAGGCATCAGGGTGTGGAGTCTCCCCCTGGGCAGCACTGCTGGAACCTCCTGAGTAAGTAAAGTGGCTCATGGATGGTGGGAAAGGATCCCCCATGGGCTGTGTGCCTTGAGGAGGGTCCCTGTTCCAGTCACCAAGGCTAGCTGGGAGGACCATCCCACGCTCTCTCCGGGGGGAGGCTGCTCTGCAGGCAGCTGGGAAGGGAGCCTGGGGAGCTCAGTGTCATCCATCACTGCCATGTCCTCCTGCAGCAGAGAAACACCCTGTCTGAGAGACCTCATTAGCATGGAAATGAGCAGCTCCTCGGGGGCTTCCCTCTCCAACAGGGCACGACCACTCATGGACTTGTAGCTACCACAGGAAGGCAGGATGCTCGACCTCCCCCCGAGCCCCCCCGGACGTGTGTCTGAGTGCCCACGTGCTCGGGACTGTCAAGAAGCATCAGCTTCACAGACTCAGCTCTGGCCTGGAGAGCAGGTTTCAGACGGCAGGAGGGTGGAGGTAGATTGAGATGAGATATTAAGAAGAAATTCTTCACTGCGAGGGTGGTGAGACACTGAAACGGGTTGTCTAGAGAAGCTGCGGGTGCCCCATCCCTGGCAACATTCAAGGTCAGGCTGGATGGGGCTTTGTGCACCCTGCTCTAGTGGGAGGTGCCCCTGCCCACGGCGGAGGGGGTTGGAACGAGACGATCTTGTATCGATGCGGTGCTGAGGGACACGGTTTACGCGGTGCCCTGGCAGTGCTGGGTTAACAGTTGGACTCAATGAAAAGTCTCTCGCAACCAAAATGGTTCTACGATTCTGTGCCCAAAGGCAGCCTCCCACACTGGAGACAGCCCACGGGGGACGTCAGACCCCCACGTAGAGCAGCTTTTTAGCAGCCGGCTGCTGGCAGAGCAGTGAGTCACCATCCCCATGGCAACTCCGCTTACGTTAAGAGCCATCCTGGGGATGGGAGCCACCATCATGGAGCCGTGACTGCCCTGGAAGGTGGCTGTGGGTGGGGGGGGTCTTCACCCTCAGAAATATTAAAGTTCAGCTGCAGGCGGATAGATCAGGGACCCCAGAGTCCCATCCCGGTGGTATTATTCTGTGACTTAGCTGGGAGCTGGCTGGGGAAGAAGGAGGCAGCCCCAGGATGCAGCCCCTGGAGTCAGCAGCACCCGGATCTTCTGGGGCTTTTCTGGGGATGAGTGAAGCAAGCAGAGCCCCAGGGTGGGGATGACCACAGAGATGTAACCGTTCTGGGACCCGTGGGGCTGCTCAGGAAGGAAACCAGATAAAGCTGTCAGAGAAGAGTGAGAGGGGAGATGGAGTCACGAGCAGGTCATTCTTCACTAAGGTGCAGCCACTGGCCAGCACATAAAGCCAGCAGCTCCCACCCCAGCAGGCTAACGGCAGCCGAGAGGCACTGCCAGCAGAGCAGCCATCCAATGGAGTCACCAGGGACTTTTCAGAGCTCAGCCACTGTTGCCCTTCTCCTGCTGAACAGAGATCCACGAAGGAAGACTGCTGAGCACGAGGTGAAGCCACCATCACTCTCTTTCCATACGTCAGCTGCACCCTGGCCAGCAACCCAGGGGCTTGGACCAAAACCCAAGAACTTCATTTTGAGGCACTACAACAACACAGCAGCTCCTCTGGACCACAGCAACCAGTCACACACAGATATGATCTTCCAAAGGTTGTGGTATCATTCCCAATCACTCACGGTGGACAAGCACTTAGAGCGGGACGTCTCCTTCAGCAACAAACTCCTCTTGCACCATTGGAAGGATGTAGCCCTGAAATGGTTTCACACATTTCCGGGTGCAGTGTGATGTCCCCAGGCACCCTCCCCAAAGAGCGTTTGGGTCTCAAGCCCTCCTGAGCAGAACAGAGGATGGTGCCAGGGCAGAGCTGGAGATGTGCTGCTCCTCTGTAACCCAGCCAAAGACTAATCAGAGTTTCACAGCCTTTTAGCGGCTGCTTCACACCTCCAGCTTGGATCATGCTTGTTCCTTCTCCCCTTTCCGCCTGGCCTCACACCAGCCTTTGCATCCCTCCCTTTGCTCCCACCTTTGCAGCTCCTCCTGGCTGCGGCCAAGTTACTTGTCATTTACTGTTACAGATGTTTGCATCATCTTGGTGATGGGAGCAGACATGGATGGAGCAGACATGGATGGAGCACTCATGGATGGAGCACACGTAGATGGAGCACTCATGGACAGAGGCACATGGTACCGGGCACTGTAGAGTCACAGAAGGACAAACACATGCTTGAGACCGAGACGCTCAAGGACAACACGAGAGACAACAATGAAACCAGCAGATGGACAGAGACTCCAAGGAAAGGTTCTCCCACAGGAAAGTCTCTCACGATGGATCTGGTGACGGCCGCATCCCATGACTTCAGACACAGCCTGAGAAGACCCTGAACCCCACCACCAAGCACCTGCCATTACTTTTTCCCTTCCTTTTGCCACCCTCCACCCAATTTAGACTCCAAATGGTTCCTGCCTGAAATATCTTCTCGGCTACAAGTTCCGTAGCTGAAGAACCAAACGCTTTTCTCGGAGCTGAATTTCCCACATCTGCTGCATCTTCCTCGCTCGCAGGTCCCCCAGAGCTGCTTTGCTGAAGAATTTGGGCTTTCTGGCAGAACGTTTCCCCATTGGCCTGAACCGCCTGTTGCTCCAGCTTCTGTTTCTCTTGCTATTTGTGGAAATCTTGCATTTTAGTACTTGGTGCCGTTATTCCGCCGGCAACAGAAGTTCCACTCACGGCCTTGCAGCTCGAGAGACTCGTTTCGGTCCGTTTTCCATGTAGAAGCAAAGCCTGCGTTTGGTTCTCTTCCAGTGGGCGTGGATCTTACAGACTCGACCGTCAAACTCCTTGAGCAGTCTGTTCCACCACGCAGGTCCAACACCTAAGGGGCCACTCTGGCACTTTTGAGTATTTCCTGCTCAAATTACCCATGGGTTTATCGGGGTTGTGAGGCTCTGGTGGCTCTTGGTCTCCGGGCGTGGAACAGTTATGGGCAAAGGTTTTGCAGAAGCGATGTGCGTACAATCCAGGGCAGAAGGCATCTCAATGTGCAACCTCTAAGTGTCATCCGAATGGGCATCCAGGGCTGCAAGATGCTTCTAAGGAGCTGGGCTGGCGGGTCACGTACAGACACGGTGCCACCCTGGATGCACCCAGGGCTCCCAGTCCAGTCCCAGTTGCAACGCTCTTGCAGCCAGAACAGGAGACAACATAAACCACCACGGTGAGCACCAACCAACCTGCGCACTTCATTGCCCCTCGGGTGGGGAACACAAGGGGACCCCAAGTGCCTTTAGCTCAGTCCCAGTCTAGCCAGCACAAGGGATCACCTCTCAGAATTGCTCAGGTTGAGAAAAGCCTTTCAAGCGCATCGAGCCTAACCTCAAAACTCTGAGCCACCAAGGACTTTGCTTGGCTCCTGGAGGCCCACAAGCACTCCAGATGCTTCCTCCTCAGTGGTCACTCCATGAAAGAGTGCAAGCCCTTGAGCGGTGACATGCAGTCAGTCGGTTCACACGTCACCGGGGAGAGGCACCGTCCCCGCGCCGCGGCCGTGAGCTGCAACGCGGCGTCATCAGATAAATCTGTTCCTCTGGGCTGGAAAACCAGTTGGATCACACCCAAATTAACCAACTTCCAACTGGGTTCCAGTTGCTATTTTTGACTTAAAGCAATCAGGAGCCGTTCCATAAATTCCCACTGGAGAAAAGCCTCGGTGCCTCCTCTCTCACTAGGCTTTCAAAGCTGTGCTTGGCAGGAACTCTTGGCTCGGTTGACCACTGGGAAGCCTTGTTCTCCAGGTCGTGCTGGACCTTGCATGGTGATGGCTCTTCGGTGGGGTGCAGGCACAGTTCTGCACGACCAGCAAGGGCTGCAGAGCTGAGGACACTCCTCCCTACCTGTGTCTCCCCTTCCTGACCATGGCACGCACTGGTGTAAGCGGTGTCAAGGTAGGCATCAGGAAGGGAGCTCCTGGTCCTGGTGCTGCACAGGTAGGGGAAGAATGAGGTGGCACAGGAGCTGTATCCATTAGGAGATGGATGTCCCAGGAGGAAGGGTCATCTCATTATCTCCTCCAGGAGCAAGGACCATTTTTCAGCAGGGACCACTGATGTGGCTGCTCAGGCTCCTGTCTCCATGTGCCTGAGATCCCCAGCTCACAACCAGGGCTATGCTGCATCAAGACCTACACCAGCCCTCCCAGCAGCTTCCATTTCATTTGTAGCATTTGGAAAGGGGGTGAAGACCCCTGATGTGTTCACAGAAACTGTTTGGTGGCCTGGGAAATAGCCCCAAGCCTCCAGGTGCCCGATCCAAGTTGTGGATCTGCAGGTGGCCATTGCCGTAACCATCCCCCTCATTGGGATGTCTCAGATACCCGGGTCCAACGCCGGGCAGTTGGGCTGAGCCCTCCTGGTCTGCCAGGCAGAAAGAGAGGAAGAGGAAAGCCCAGGAGGCTTTGCAGCTCGCAGACAGACCAAGCCAGGACGAGACCCAGGCACCCTGCCAGCCGAGACAGCAGCCACTGACTCAGCTCCTCCAGGCGACACCCTCTCCTGGTCTGTTCAACCATCACACATCCTTCAATAGTCATCTTGGCTGCCTCGGGCCTCACTTTCCCCAGGAGTCTGGATGCTCTTCTCAAAGCAGCTCAAGCCTGGCTCACTCTCCCCAGGCTCAGCTGGTGGGTCCCTGCCAGGGCTCCCTTCCTGCCAGGCTCCATCAGTCCCTGCCAGCTCCTCAGCTTCACGCATGTCTCCAGCATGGCTCTCAAGGCAACTTCCCCCTTGGCACAAGCCACGTTGCTGCTGGTGCTGCTATTTGTGGCTTCACCTGCCCCCTCCAGACGTGAACTGGTCCACACAGATCCCGTGCAAGCTCCGAAGTGCTCCTGGGACCCATCACTAACACACCGGCCACCAGTGTCACAGCCTCCAAGCCAGGTCCCACAGGAGGCCAAGCAGGTGATGGCATCTCAGGTATACAGAACAACCTGGACCACCAACACACAATCACCATCTAGCCCGGGAGGCCTCTAAAAACATGTGGCACCTCCACTCTGGGTCACACATCCCACTGCGCCTCTTGTCCCCCCAGCCAGAGAACTGCTTTTTAACTCACGGTTCTTCTAACAGACCAGAAAAACAGATCCGCCAGAAGATGTTGGCCATGGCCCCAAGAGTCAGTGTCCCACCACGCTGCTCCTGGCTGCAGGATGGCAGCCCCACGCTGTCACAGAATCATAGAATATCTCAAGTGGGAAGGGACCCGTAAGTGTCCCAGAGTGACAGACCCCAAGTCTGTAGACAATGGTTTGTGGGTGCAGAGGACTGAAGGAGCTGGAACATCACAGTCACCCCAAGGCAAGCCACAAACGATGGGTTTGGGGGAAGTCACATGAGATGGTGAAGTCAGCATTTTGGAAACAATGAGATCAGAGATGGCAAGAGCTCCTCGAGCCCCCCGCCCAGCAAACATCCAGCCAACAGCAAGAAGAATCATGACATCAAACAGCAAAATGAAACAGTGAAAGCAGGGACCATTGGGCTCTTGTCAGGAACATCAGGTCTTCTCTGGCACATTCCTTGCAGCCAAATAAAGGTAAAGAATCCAAGAGAAGAGCAGGCTGGGCTTCACCAGGAGACATCACACCACTGGGCAGGCTCTTAGTCATTGGAGCTGCACTAACTCTCATGAGTCATGAAAACTGGCACAACATCTCAGTCAATGGAAAAATCTAGAAGGAAACCCGGCCACGTTCCAGCAAAGGGCAGCCACCGCCACCATCTTCAATTGATCTGGTCATGGAAAACCTGTAATTCACGGGGAGAACTGTGACTGTTCATCCCTAATGTGATTTCTACCTTAATATATGGTGCGAAGGCTGGAAACCCACCAGAGGTGCAGAGGGATGTCAGAGTGCTGCTGAAAACAAAGAACCGAGGACGATATGAAAGGTCAAGTGGTGTAAATCTGTCCCGAGCACCGAGATTCATTGCAAAGGCCGGGAACTTATTATTTCCAGAGCTGTTCAGGAGGAAAAAAAGAACTCTCTGGGGGATGGAGTAAAGCTGGAGCAGCTGCTCTGGCAGCCTTTGCAGAGGAGGTGTAGAGCGGCGTGGGAGGAGAGGTGTCCATGAGCTACCTGCCACCAAACACTGCTTGGAGAGAGAAACCTTTGGGATGAGGGCGTGACGAGCATCTCAGAGCGAACAGGAGAAGCAGAGCCCTACTTAGCCCTCAAATGAGCCCTGGCAGCATGGAAATGACCCTCATTTAGTGACTGTCTTCAGCAGCGGATCCTCCTCCTCCTCCCACCTTCCTCTTTGAAAAGGCAAAGGACAAGTCCAAAGGGCCAGGGTTTGATGTAGTTGCAGGGAGGCTCCACTGCTCGGCCTTTTCCTCTTAGAGAGCCACAGTGTGTCTTGACATCTGCAGAAGCTGGAAAAAAGTTGATTATGACCATAGAGAAAGGATCTGGAAGTGGTGGTGATGCCAAGAAGGAAGAAGAGGAGCCACACAGAAAAGATCTGAGGTTGCTGCCTGCCCCTGCTCCGCTTGTGCTGCGGCAACGTCATCTTTTGGTGCAGGACAGCCCAAGGAGCAGGTGGAAAGGACCTCACTCACGTCCTCCACTGTCCTAGGGTGGAGCAGGGCTTGGAATCCACCCTGTATAGCCAGGAGCCCACTGTGGAACAGGCTGAGGCCAGGATGGACAAAGTCAGGGCAAACCCCAACTCCTTCCACAGCAGCCAGCCCACCAAATGCTCCCAGACACCCGGGTGGTGGGAGCACCCTTGCAAGGCTCAAGGCCTGGCTGGCTCTGCAGCAAGGCAGAGCACAACCAGCCCGAGAGGTTGTTTATTACAGTCATGGTCACTTAACTGGCTTAAATGAGTATTTAGGAGCTATTACAGTGAATCATGACTGTGTCTGACCGGAACATGGCGCAGAAGCCGCTGCCGGCGGGTTCAGAATGAGCTGGCAGAGACAAATGAAGAAAGATGTGAGTCTGGACATGACCAACAACAATATTTTTCAGTTTTGGGTGAGGCACGAGGAAAGCCAGAAGTCTCATCTGAGGAGCTGGTGGCTGATTGACCCATCGAGCAGCACGGGGCCAGGAGCTTCCCAGGAGAGCCCTGTGGTGCTGTCAGGTTCAGGACAGACCAGGCCAACTACTGGAAATGAGTCAACACCAGGTGGCAAATAGAAGGGGCCAGGCTCTTGTCAGTGGTGCCCTGGGATAGGATGAGGGGCAATGGGCACAAACTGGAAGTCAGGAAGTTCTACCTCAATGGGAAGAAAAACTTCTTTGGTGTGAGGGTGCCAGAGCCTGGCCCAGGCTGCCCAGAGAGGTTGTGGAGTCTCCTTCTCTGGAGACTTTCCAACCCCCCCTGGCTCTGTTCCTGTGTGGGCTGCCCTGGGTGACCCTGCTCTGGCAGGGGGGTTGGACTCGATGAGCTCCAGAGGTCCAGCCCCTACCATTTTGTGATTCTGTGATAATTTCAAAAGCCCGTGGCTTGAGTTCCTGAGGTGTCCAGAGGCCCCCCTGGTTTTAGGCAAGGACAAAACGTACCAGGTTGGTAGGAACGCCACAGACACCAGATCACTTGTGCTCACAGGGAGCTGAGACCTGCAAGCAGAAGGTCCTATCAAAGTGTTTGAGCAGATGGATGGCAATTCAAAGCATGACCATCTACTGCTGCTGTCTCCCCTGTCCCGGAGGTTGTTGTGTCTCTGCACCAGGGCAGCAGCAGAAGGAGAAAAGCTCTCCCCATTGTCTCTGGCTGCTGAGACTGGCACTCCTTACCTAAGCACCCACATGTTCTAACCAAGGGGGACAGAAGAGAGAAGCAAACAGTTGTCAGATGCTACGGTGAAACGTCCCATGAAGTCAACAACTTAAATCCGGAGGTGCAGATACAGCAACACCCCTTTTTGGGGCAGAGGAAAGGAGAGAGATGTAACTTCCCATGCAGCTGCCCTTGTGTCCTTTAAGCTGCAGGAAAAGAAGAGGCAGCGTCCAAACGCTAGCAAGCCAGCTAGGACACCCCCTGCCTTTCATCCCCCCTGCCAGGGTGCCCTGCCAGGGTGCCAGCTGGGCTCCACTGCCTGCCCAGCAGAGCACTTCTCCTCAGGAACGCGTTGGGACACCAAGCACGTGCTGCCCTACGAGAGACGAAAGCCTTTCAGGAATCAGATAGGATGAAGAAGCTGCATTATTTTCTCAGGAGATTTATATTGCTCATGGGATGTTGCTTAAGAGATCTTTCTGTCCCTCTTCCTCGGTCTGAAAACAATACTTCTGACAGAACAGAAAGGCGGAAAACCACTATTGGTTTATGATTTGTTCTTTTACACACGCAGATGTTTCACTAACATTTAAACCAACACTGGACCCTGGCTACTCGTGGGCGAGAGAGGCAACGCAGCATATTCCTGGCCCCGTAAGTCATCAGCTGTGTCAGCTGAGCCAAGGCATCGCAGGATTCCTTCGTGCCTCCACCTCCCGTCCCTTCTTCTGCCGCAGCTCTCTGGGTGGCGAGCACGGTGCAGAGCGGGAGCCGTTGCTTTCCGAATGTTTGTGCAGCACCCAAACTAATGAGAACCCTCCGTGGGGCTGTCCTTCAGATCAGATGCTTTGTGTTTTAGGATTGCCGTAGCCTTTCGGGCAGCCCTAAAGCTGGTGGTGAATGGGAGCTGATGGACTCAGATGTTCTCAAAGCCAAACCAACCCATAAAGAGCTAAGCCATCGTGTAATATTAACCATATGCCCCATAGCAGATTGACAGAAATTTTGCACTTATTCCTGAAAGTCTGTGCTGGGCTAAAGGTTACCATATGCTGTCGGAATGCTCTGCAAACACCAGTGAGTGGCCACGGGACTTGAAAACCTGAAGTTACTATACAGTCAAAGGTGGTTAATTGCAGCTCCTACAACCTGTTTGCCCAGGTATATAGAGCATTCAACTGCTTGGTTACAAGGGATGTTAGCTTTTCTCCTCACACATGACTGACTAATTTTCTACATACCATTTAAAAGAAAACACAGATAAAAGTGGTTTTCAAACAGAACAGGATTTCTTCTCTGGTTTGGCCTCAACAGTCCTGTATGAGTTCTATCACGACTGATCAGGAAGCCATAGTAGAGATGGCTTAGAAAGGAAAGGGAATGGAGTTTTAAGCAGGAAAAGCAAACTCTGATATTGCCAGGAACAACTTTTCTGGTCGTGCTGTAAGGTCTCCATCTATTTTGCAAGCAGTGAATTCCTTCCACACCCCTCCTGTGTCAGGCAACTTCCCTCAGCCTCTGAGGTGGGCAAAAGCCTGTGAAAAAGACTGTATTTTCCAAAATTGCTCAACTCTTTATGAACACTTCATCCTAAATAAAGAGCGAGAATACAGATGGACATCAAGAAACGTGGACCAACGGAGGCTGCATCGGTGGTGACTGTCATTTTTTAGGGACCGTGAAAGCAGGGACAAGAAAAGTGGGGCAGGTAAGTACATCAGAAGCACGAATGAGGTTGGGTTTGTATCACCACATTGTGGGACCCAACTATAATCAACACAAACAGGAAGAAAGTAGGTGCCTCGGTCTGCCGATATCGCTCGGATGGAGCTGTGTTCAACCTGAGGGAGAGCTGTCCTCCCAGGCGTGGCTCAAGCTGCAGAGAAGATGTTCCTCTGTGGGAAAGTGTCTCCTCACTCCCAGGAACGAAATGAGGGAATGTGCTGAGAGCAGGAGTGCCAAGCTAAAACACAATAGGAATGTGGCCCTAAGGCATCTATGACACTTCCTCTGCCACTGCAAAGTGTAAACTCAAGAGCACAAGTTATAGAATAGAGGGAGGTGCAAAATCCATGGGAAATTAGTCTGAGGTGGAGGTGGAATGCAGAGTGGGAATTTGGACTGCCAACAGCATAACCCAGCCATTCTTCTATGGCCTTGGTTCAAACGTTCAAAAGCGAGTGGTGATTTAGGTTCTCAGTTGTACCAGAGTCCATTGAGGCACCTCTGTCTCCACCATCTAACCAGCTGAATAATCGGTTGCAAAAGGCCTGCCCTGGTTTCTCAGCAAAGAACTGCTCCAAGCCACTGGCTTCTTTGGAAACATTTGTCCCCATCTACACTTCATTCATTCTCCACAAACAAAAGAGCCCAAACCTCAGGAAAACAAAAAAAATGGCAAAGCCATTCCCATGTGGTAGAAGATGTGAGAGACACCACTAGTAAAGTGACCTCAGGAGGAAAGCATGTCAAGAGTTTATTAATCCAGACAGATAGGAGAAGACAGGGTGAAGGACTCTGATGCTAAGTTTTGCCTTAGAGTCACAGAACCACAGCATGGCAGAGGCTGTAAGGGACCTCTGGAGATCATGGAGTCCAACCCCCCTGCCAGAGCAGGGTCACCCAGGGCAGCCCACACAGGAACAGAGCCAGGGGGGGTTGGAAAGTTTCCAGAGGAGACTCCACAACCTCTCTGGGCAGCCTGGGCCAGGCTCTGTCACTCTCACAGGGAAGAAGTTTCATGGGAAGTATATATAGGCTGCAACTGAGCAGAAGGGAAAAGAGAAGAAACCCAAAATACTGAAGGGCAGAGGGAAAGCCTTGCCCACCATCCGAGTTGCAGACTAGATGCCTGCAGCTGGATTCTCACTTCCCACTTTCAGGAAAAACACTCCAAAAAGACAAAATGTCAAGGTCAGCGCTGCCTAGGAAGCAGGTCTGGTTAGCATTATGAAAGGAACTAAACTTCCCTTCCCCCAGCCTCTTCAAGAACCAGAGATTTGTGTGTAAAATAGCTCAGTTTTTTCCCTGTGGTCACAGTCTGGTGTTTTATTTATTTGCGGTCAGTAACGTTGGACTTCTGTCATATTTTGCTGGGCCAGTCTATTATTTAATAAAGTCCCGTGGACACTGGCCAATGCCTTTGCTTGACAGGGACTACTTTCTGACATTGCACCTGGCCAACAGGATCATTTCTTTTTTTTTTACTGAGAAAGGAGGGTAATTAAATAAATTGGTTTATAGCCTGAAGGAAGGGGAGCTGTCAACCCCCGCAGCACTTTCTTCCCCTAACACGTTCGGTGAATACAGCTGCTTATGCCACAGAGCACTTGTGTGTGTATATCAAGCTGCTTTTCAATCCTTTGGAACGGTGCGTGCCTTAGCGATTTCCCCTTGCGACCAAAGCAATAACGTGCCTGGCCACTGCTTAAGAAAGCACTGGGTTTTAGCCTTTCCAAATGTCCAGAGCGAGATGCCTCAAGCAGCTCCTTATTGCCCTGCCCCAAGAAGGCTCCTGCAGTCCCTTGTGCCAATGGCCGTCCACGTAGTCAGATTTTATAGCCTTCCCCCAAGGTGGGGACCCTCACCGCTGCTTACCACCAGCCTGGAGCCTTTGTTCCCATCCTACAGACCTGCATAGTGAACAATGACCAGACTTTCAGGAGGGAGGTGTAACACGGCAACAGCATAGTGCCAGTCCTGCTATTGCAGGGACGAAGACAGCGTGGAAAGCGGGACCTCTCTGCCTTCTGAGTGAGAACATTTCAAGACAGCAGCTACTAGGCCTGGGAAAACAAACCAGGGGTAGTAGACAAGAGAAAATTATAAACGAAGTTCTGGATTACTTCCAGGTATTCAAACAGGTAATAGATTTACTTAAATAAGTGGACATAGTTTCAAAACATCAACTTTACCACATTGTCTAGCTTCTCCTTTCTGGTCCAGCTCCAGTCTGGGATGTTGCTTCGTGCATGAGCTCAGAGAAAAGCACCTGCTGCAAACCCCAGAGCATTTCAGCCGGCACACGTCTGATGCTTCCATGGGTTCCTGCTGGGCAGGCAGCTTTGGGGAAATGCTTATGTGACCTACTGCCCAAACAGCACCCAGGAACTACCCACAGAACTAAGTCAGCGAGCTAGACAAACGCAACACTTGGTACCCTCCTCGTTGCCAGAGTCCTTAAGGCTGTTGGGTTCTTGACAATGCAAACACAAATTTTGGCCAAAACTTTGCAGGTAGTTTCAGTTAAGTGGCACAAAAGAGCAGTGGCCCTACTGATTCCCAAAGCCCATGAAGAGAAATCAACAGCAATGTCTGAAAGAAAAAAATCTAATGCTATTTCATCTAGGACACAGCACGTAAGTGTGTTTCCTTCTCAGAGTAATAGCATTTTGAACCTATGTGGATAACCCATTAAATTCCACACATACTTCTTAATTAAAGATCTTTTTTTTTTACCTTCTGGATATCCAGCAGTAATTTGGGATAAAGACAGGTATTCAAATCCTTCAGAAACTTTCTCTGCAGCCCTGGCTGGGGCAGTAATAATATACTCACGAAGGACAACTGTCTACCTGTAAGTATGTTATACATATGAATGGACTATCACGTCAGCACCTCTGAGGCTCTGTAGAGACTGTCCCTGATGTAGAGGTATGGGAAAACAACACAGACTGATCACTGGTTACTCTCTAAAAGGATTGATGAGCAGGGGACAGATCTCCCAATTCCCATCAATATTCACGGAGTTCAAGACAGTCCCCTTTATTTATGTTATCAGCACAAGTCAGCTGCAAGATTTACACCACTTTGTATCTCGCTCAGCATCCTACGGAGCTGGCACTCGGGCAAACCAAATGTGACAAACTGAACTCAATTACCGTGTTCAGTTAAATATAAACAGCTGCATAAAAAGGAGAGCAAGGAAGAGGAGGGTGGAGAGAGAGAGAGACCAAAAGAGACCAGTGTGGTTCACTCATGGAACAGACAGCTCAGAGAATCCACTCCAGCGAGAGCTGATGAGAATCTGACTCAGTTCTTTCTGTTCCCAGTGACTTGTTCCTCCATATGCTCAGTAACAAAAGCACTCCTGATCTCAGTACCATGTGGAGAGAGCAAATATTTCTCAATTGCAAATGATTCATTGACTCAATAAGCATCTGGCTTAAACATCTGATACATATTGAAAATTCCATCTATTTCCTAAAAAATATTCCATATTTTTGGGAGTGATCAAAACCAAATGGCAGCAGTAAAAAAGGTAACAGGATAGTCTGTTTTGATGCCATTTGTGATCGGAGGCAAAAGCTGTTTACCTGGTGTGGATCAGGTTGGGAGCAATTCTTCACCCAAACCCTTCTGCTGCTCCTTTCTCAAGAGAAGGAACTTGAACACACGCACCCAGCTCCGGCCAGTTAGCAACCAGTGATGCTACTGGGGTCTGCGGGTGGGGACCGATTCAGCAGGGGGGAGGTGTTGATAACCTTCCCGTGCAGAAGGCTATTCCCCAAAGCAATCAGTGACTCAGGCTGCCACGCACACCCACCCCAGGAGGACGTGGCTCCAAGTCACACCCTTTACCACTGGGCTCTATCAGATGACTTTTGCCACGCACGGAAACTGGCAATTTATCACTTGGGAGCTGGATCACAAAGCAGCCCTCCAGGTCACTGTGGCTCCAGCCCTACGTGAATCAACATTTCGTATGGCATTCAAATCCTCCCGGCATCACTTTTAAGTCTCGTGTGGAGCCTGCTGGGGATTGCAGAGCGGGGGTTCCCTGGGCTGCCAAACGGCCGTGTTCTGTCGGCCAGCTTCAGCTGCCAGCCATCCTCCTCTCCTGGATGATCCAGAGCAAGACACCTCAGCTCCCTGCCACCCGTTTCCCCCTCACTTCTCTGCCTAGAAACAAGGCGGCCTGGTCACAGGGCTCGCTGCACCCAGCATCCCTCTGCAGCACCCAGCATCCCTCTGCAGCACCCAGCATCCCTCTGCAGCACCCAGCACGGCTGGGAGGTGAAGGGGAAGACACAAGGGCCAATCGTTACCATACACACCTCCAGCGTTTTAACTTTTTCTTCCCCATTTTTGATGAATTAAGTTTTTCTAACATAACAGGGCTGACTCTGGGTGTCTGGGCTAGATAAAGTTCAATGAGGTTCTTTATTTTCCAGGAAACACTTTTCCTTCCTCTCCTTCCGTGATTGTTCCCACAGGTTTTACAGTTTCTTGTTGTTGGGTTTTTCCCCCCCCACTCCCTTTCTGGGTCTGACCTTTGTTCGGTTGCTCTCTTAGCAAAAGTCCCGTGGGTCTCACAGAAGGTTTCAACACGGGTGTGCTCCCAGTCCAAAAGGGCACTTAGGTGGGGAGACTGCAAGTCTCACAAGCTTCAAGCACGGGCTCAACCAGTGTTTGGTTCTCACCTCACTCCACATGGAGATTTACACCTCCCAAAAGACTGAACAAGGGCTGTTGCTCTCAACAGCCTAAGAGGTAATTCCTGCCCCTGACTACTGCAAGCCAGGATGGCTCTGAGAAAGGCAAGGTGCTTCGTCTTTGCTTTGCAAAACTTGAGACAGCGTTTCTGGGACTGAAATCCCCTACTGCAGCAGGAATACCTTCCTTGCTCAGACATATCGAGGCTTTTCATGAAAGCTATATACTTATGTGTGTGTTTGTATAAAAAAATATAGAAATAAAATCTACCATCTTCCTCCATCACTTCCCCCAAGTGTCTCTTCACCACCAGGTAAGTACTTGGCATCCAGCAGACTGGACTATGTCTATTCTGAGCTGCCACATACCACTCTCCTGGCAGAGAAGACCCCAGACAAGTGTTATCTGACCTAAAGCTTTCACATCTTTTCTGTCCTTCCAGCACAGTTCATTTGGCTCGTGATCAGCTCCTGCCCTTCTTTCCTAAGCAGCCCTGCAACAAAGGGCAGCATTACAATGACTGTTGCCCTGCCCGCTGCCAGCCGCACTGCCTGCTGGCTTTGCCCATCGGATACTGCATCTGCTGAACACTCTCCATGTTCTTCAGGCTGTCTAAGCTGCTCGTCTTGGAAGGCTCATCCAGAACCTCACTGCTCAAATGGGGGGGATTTCCTCTTAAATCTGCAGTTCGTGGCTCTCTATCCTAATTTATACTCAGGTATGCTCCTTATACTCACACTATTTTTTTTTTCTTCTACTCATCCTTCCATTCCAGTTGTTCGTTCTTCTGTGCACCTTTCACCGTAAGCAGTTACTGAATGTGAGTACAGCTGGTTTAGCCTCTCCCAGGACAGGTTTTCCAGCCTCCTTGGTTGCTCTGCTAGCCCTATGCTGCACCTCCCTTCAGCACGGACTGTTTCTCTCCTTTCATGCTCCTACGAAGGCAGCTGCCCAGAGCTGCACGTGGCATTTGGCGCGAGGTCTCCATGTCTCACCAGCACGACTGCAACGCTCCCCTCTCCCCTTGGGAAGGGTTGGATCGGTAACTGCATCCAGCTCAGACTTCCTCTGAGTCACTGCAGCACCCCGGCTTTCACCTCCTCTGAACCCTTCGGCTGCAGTTCGTTGCCAAAATGTTTATTATTTCTCCCGAAACGCTGCAAGATCTTATCTTCTGCAGTATTACATTTCACATCGCTTCTGCTACTGTGATGATTTTGTTCTCCTTGTGAAGATCCAAATTCTGCTCTTTATGAATGATGTTTCCCAACTCCAGTTCATCAGCATGCTCTTACACTGATGCTTGGTGAAAGAAAAAAAATTAATGCAACTTGGTTACCAGGTCTATTTTTAAAAGAAACTCTGCCAAGAAAACTCCATCAAATCAATTATTTATTTTTCCTGTGTAAGTCACTGCTGTTGTCTTTTTAGCTAGCTCCTTACCCATGTTAAACAATAATTGTAGCGGAATTCAAATGTGAGAGGAGAAATTAAAATATTATAAGTGTTTACAGTTGTGAAAGATGAAAAAACTGTGTGCTTTCTATCTAAAAATACAGCTAGATTACAAAAGGAGACAACCCTGCTTGTCTGGAGGTCTTTATGAACTAGCAGATTTTAAGTTCCAGTAACTCATTTCCCACAGTTTTTAGTTCAATCTACTAACAGAAAAAGGACATCGTCCTTCACCCAGCTAGGCTGTAGTTTGGACTGATGCTTCATTAACACTCCTCTCCTGGTACTGAGGAGACGACCCCAGACCAGCAACATCTACCAGAGCCTCCAAGCCTTTGGCACAGTCTTTCTGGCACGTTTGGCTCCTGCCTCCCTCTCCAAAGAACCCTTTATATATGAGCTGCAGGAATTGCTTTTCCAGATCCCTGGTGCAGTTCCTCCTGGGAAACACACACAGGTTGATGTTAATCTCCCCTGACATTGGGAGATTACAAATATAATCCCTCCAGGGAATAAAAAAAGATAGAAAACGTTCTGGTTTTCCTCTTCTATCTTCATATAAAGCCAGTTACATGGAAGAGATCACCCCCTAGGTCTGCTGCCTACTGAGATACATCTATTCAATCCTCCTCCTGGATCAAATTGCCCTGTATTTGTGACTCTACAACTATGACTTGTCTATGTTTCCTTCATTCCCAACCAGGCTCATGGGTTTGGAGACATGTTATGGACCAAACACAGCAAGAAATCCTTTATTTCTGTCTCTTTGGATCAAGATCTAATGCTGGAAACCAAATTGAAAAGAAAAAAAATAATAAGCAAGCAGGAAAGAAAGAAGCTGCGGCAGCTAAGGACAAAATCCCAGGCCAGGACTTACCCAGTGTTACCCCACAGAATTTTGTTAAACCAACAAAACCTGCCTGAATACCAGGCCAGGGAAAGACTCGCACGCTCCTTGGCGCCGATCCACCTTGCTGGTGACCCACCACGCAGCCCCTTCAAGCTCCCAGCCCTCTCTCAGGACAAGGTGATGGACAAGGGCGCTCGGCCCTCCACTCAAGGCAGCGACTCAGCACCCTTCCCTGGGGGTGCCCAGTGCCTCTGAAGATCAGTCCCCCCAGCTACTTGCCGTGTGAAGACATGAATAGACCTTTCAGCCCGTCCCTCCTGGAGACACTGGCAGCATTGTTTGAGCGCAAGCACAATGGAGTCTAACGTGGCTGAAAATTTGGCAGCGCTGCACTGGCCTTTTTTCGCTCCAGCGTGATCAGATGGCAGCGCTGCTCCTGGAGTGTGCAGGGGATGAAAGGATTAGCTGCCCTCCCCCAGCAAGCAGGTGAGCTGAAACCCTTCCCAATTCACTACATGCCAGTTTACAAGTAAAACACAAGGTATAAATGCAGCTATTGTTAGGGCGAGGCAGCCATCCTGGCTGGGGAGTTAGATTAGCAATTTACCCTTTGTAAGAGGATTAGCAGAGCCCTATTGTTTCAGTGTTTAGTTATCAATCTGCATTTTTAACAGGGGTATATATCTGACAAGGGCCCACGTTCCCCATGTACCTCAGGCCACACGATTTTCTTCTGACTCCCCATTGCCAGAACCTACCAGAGAGTATTATAGCCAAGAAATCGAGGAGTAACCAAACCTTTGGCACTGCTGCTCACACACCATTTTGTTGGGCTGGCCGGCACTCAGGAGTCTTCCAGCTGAGAGAAACTGCTGGGTTGCTGCTAGACATGTAGATTGAACACCAGAACTGGTGTCCTACTTTTCCTCAGACAGCCGAGCTGAAGGCACAGCTATTTACAGCCCGTTCAGTTTCTAAGCACATGGGCTGCAGCACCCAGCCCGGGGCAGGTCCCGTCCTTACAGGGACCATAAGCACCAAAGCCATGAACCATCTCACAAAAGCCCAGTTTCCTTCACGGAGGAGGGGGGTGGTGAAATGACTTGGCCCATTAAGCACAGAGGTTACAAACATCAACCCAGCAGTTCTTGGCATCCCAACATCTCCAAGGGGTCCTCAACCTGGGTTGAGTTGGGCCCTTAGATGGTTTTTAGGCACCTTGTAAAGGAGCACTTCTTGCAGCAGTGACTAGTGCAGCCTCCAGCCAGGGCAGGGACTCTGGTCGAGGCGAGGGAAGAGGTTTCACAGGAGCAGTGAGGGGGGAAGCCCCAGCTAACCCCTGGGGCAGCCAACAGCTGCTCGCTCAGGTTAGCTAACAGCTCCTTCCTCAGAGGGAACAGGGATCTTTTGGAAGGTGAGAGAGCAGAGTTTTTAATTAAAGTGACACATTTGCACTCTGGCACACCCTGCTTCTTCATAAGACAGCGATTTAGGAACCTATTTTTTTAAACCATTAAAACCAGTTTAGAAGCTGAACAAGCATCCAGCTGTGCTAAATGACTCCCCTACTCCCCCAGGATTCAGCAGCAAACCATGTGCATTTCACAGGCATGATTTATTCACAGGGAATAACATACAGGTACTGGCTGTGACCCCTAAAACCCCTCTCCAGCCGACACGTCCATGAGCCTTCTCCCAGACTGGGCTCCACTGCCACAACTGTACTGGAGCAGGACCTCTAATCAGGGGGGGAGAAGCAACTGTAGGGTGTTCCCTGGCTTTTTGTAACCATTCTCTGCTCACCTATTTCTTTTTTCTTTTCCCCAACCAATTCTAGTTTGTTGCTCATCAGGTATCTCGCACGGGTCATTCTTTTTTCCTGGTCACAGGGGAAAGGAGGAGGCTCTGGTGGGATACTCTGTAAAGATCTTATATAGATTTTCTGCTGCTGGCTTATGGCAGATTCTCCAGTTCCTGGTGGAAAAGGGAGGCTGCGAGTGGTCTCAATTTTAAGGACATGGCTACAGGAATCAGGAAGGAGCACATAAGGCAAGCAAGAGTCATTCTGCTCTGAGGGTTGTGCTCAAACCTTTAATCAAAAGCCCCAGCCCCAGAAAAGGGAGGGAGAGGGGTGTTTGAAATGTAAGGGAGAGCCCCCCAGAGCCTACAGTTTACACCTCTATTAGCAGGATGGGCAGTAGCACTGCAGGAAGGTGGGTAAGGGTTACAACACAACAACTTTGTGGCTGGCCTGCACTGAAAGTCCACTAATTAGAACAAATGAAACGGTTCTAGTTAATAAATCCTGCTGTTGCCATTTCCATCAATTTGAGGGTGGTACCCAAATAACTGTGGGATAAATTCTTTAATTGGATCTAGCCTCTGGACTCTCCAGAGTAACAGTTTTCCATCGACAGTCTTTGAGCTCTGCAAAGACACGTGAGAGGAAACAAGCCTATTGCCTACAGTTCCATTCCGCGTAGATCCCTCAGTATTTCTGGTGGTCAGGAAGGAGCAAATCATGTAATATTGTGAGCAATTGCTCTAGAATGACAGATTGGGAAAAAAATTTCTTCCTCATCCTTCTCAACTAAGAAAATTGATTACCACAGAGTCATGGGCAAGGGCTGGCAGTTTCCCAGTTTGAGGAGCTACCAAGCTCTCTGTAGGAGCTGGACTAACAGGGCTGGCCACTGGTGAGGCTTCAAGTGTCTGTAAACACCAACCTACATATGGATGCTGCAAACCTGAGAGCAAGTCTTCTCAACAGATCTGCAGAGGTCTCAGCCAGAGGGGACCAGCATGGCAGCTATCAACAAATAAAAAAGGTTAGAAGGGAGGACCCTGGGAACTACAGATCTGTCAACCTCAGATCTGTCAGTGCCTGGGAAGATCATGGAGCAGATCTAGAAGGTCTGATAAGGCACATGGAGGACAGGGATGCGATCAATGACAGCCAGCATGGCTTTCCTAGGGGCAAATCCTGCCTGACAAACCTAGCAGCCTTCTGTGAGAAAGTGACTACATCAGAGGACAAGGGACAACCTATGGATCTGATCTGTCTGGACTTCTGCAGGCATCTGACACAGTACCCCACAACATCCTACTCGCCATGCTGGAGAGATATGGATTTGATGGATGGACAGTTCAGTGGATAATAAATTGACTGGATGGTCACATCCAGAGGGTAGTGGTCAATGGCTCAAAGTCCAGTTGGACATCAGTGACAAGTGCTGTCCCTCAAGGGTCTGTACTGGGACCAGTACTGCTTAATATCTTCACACACAGACAGTGGGATCGAGTGCACCCTCAGCAAGTTTGCAGATGACACCAAGCTGAGTGGTGTGGTTGACATACCAGAGGGATGAGATGTCATCCAGAGGGACCTGGACAAGCTGGAGAAGGGGGCCCAGGTGAACCTCATGAGGTTCAACAAGACCAAGGGCAGGGTCCTGTGCCTGGATCAGAACAATCGTCATTGTCAGTAGAGGCTGGGGGATGAGGTGGTAGAAAGCAGCCCTGTGGAAAAGGACTTGGGGGTTCTGGTGGACAAGAAGCTGGACATTAGCCAGCAATGTGCAAGAGCAGCCCAAAAGGCCAATCACATCCTGGGCTTCATCAAAAGAAGCAGGGCCAGTAGGTCAAGAGAGGTGACTCTGCCCCTCTGCTCTGGTGAGACCTCACCTGGAGTACTGTGTCCAGCTCTGGAGCCCTCAGTACGGGAGGGACATGGACCTGATGGAGCAGGGCCAGAGGAGGGCCATGAAATGATCAGAGGGCTGGAGCACCTCTCCCACAAAGACAGGCTGAGGGAGCTGGGTTTGTTCAGCCTGGAGAAGAGAAGGCTCTGGGGAGACCCAATAGAGACCTTCCAGTACCTGAAGGGGGCTACAAGAAGGCGGGAAAGGGCCTCTTTACAAAGGCCTGTAGGGACAGGACAAGGGGCAATGGTTTTAAACTAGAGCAGGGTAGATTTAGATTGGATGTTAGAAACAAGTTCTTAACCATGAGGGTGGTGGAACGCTGGAACAGGTTGCCCAGGGAGGTAGCTGAGGCCTCATCCCTGGAAACATTCAAGGTCAGGCTTGATGAAGCTCTGAGCAAACTGATCTAGTTGAGGATGTCCCTGCTCACTGCAGGGGGGTTGGACTGCATGACTTTTAGAGGTCCCTTCTGGCCCAAACCATTCTATGATTCCCAGTATCTAATCATACCTTAACATAGTAACAGCCCACATATATTCTTCTATCAGCAGGTGCCATGGCTACAACACAACACGACACGCTGCAGCAAAGCAACAGCACCACCACCACCGTGCTTTGACTGGTGCTGTAGGCACCTCCTGTCACAGGCAGCAGCGTGCTCGTAGCACGTGCAATTACTCATAGCTCTTCCCATAACAGGGCTCCTTTCTGCTTTGCCAAGGTTCCCTTCTCAACACAGAAGGGGAGAAGTGATTGCAACCCTCCGATACCTCCTGACACTCCTCCAAAGAACGGTGACAGCAGCCTAAGATCCCTCTGGGAAGGCAACTGCCAATGCCAAGGACTGTAGTCAAGTGTCATTTCTGTCCGACTCGAGGTGGAACTACCAGGTGTGATTGAAATGAGAGCTGTGTGAACACAACTGAATACATCACCTGATCCAAAGAAGAACAGAAGGGAAAAGTCTATTACTCAGCAGTGAGAATGCCTTCCCAGCTAGAAGCAGACCTCTTGGTGGTGTTGGTATTTCAGCCATTTTTTTTCTGTACTGGATTATCATCACCAGATTTTCAGTCTAATGCTCAGCTCTCAAACTTTCTGGATTGAAACGAGGAAATAGAAATCAATATACATTCAAAGCCAGATGAGCTTTGGGATGGCAGTGACGTTCTGGCAATTCAGCAGATTTAATGTAAGCACATGTGACTTGGGCACAGAAACTGGAAACCCTTCCAAAGGTATCTTTAGTTGCCATACTTCAGATTCCCCTTCCACACCCTGCCAAAATTGCTTTCTGAGTGAATGAGGCTTCCTGAACTCATCAATTGGCTGGAATCGAGACACTTTGTATTTTAACTCCAAAAATACCAAAAGGCAAAAAAAAATTATGGTTTTAGAATGCCCACAGTCAACTGCTTTAAGCAAAACCAGAGGTTAGGAACCAATTCTTGTTTGTTTAGTTAAGGCAAGCAGAGGGACGAGATGAAAAAAAACAGACACAAAAAAACCCCAAACCACCAAAAAACACCAACAAAATCACAGGAAAAAAAATAAATACAGAAAATCTTACATATTAATAAAGGTTTCTTGGAGATATCCAAATCAGAAGATGGAGTTGTCCAAACATTTCCTTCAGAAAAGCGTGCAGCTAGATGGCACTGATGTATATACATCTGCCTTCAGCAAAATCTGTACTTTTGATATTTGTCTGTACGATACATTAAGTGGACTCAATTTCCTTTTGGAGCCCATGGATATTCTGCAGTGATAACAAAGACTGGAACATGGAAAGCACAGCATCATGAAGTGCTAAGGGACAAAACCCAAGGGTCACACTGGGCTCCACTTTGCTACATTCCAGGGATCTTACTGGCACAAAATAGCAATTCTGCTTCAAAAAAATACTCTACTCCTGGATGACCAGAGAGGATTTCATGGTCAATGCTAAACGGACACCAATGCACCAGGTAAAATAGCTTCATCCCAGGCAAATATTCTAGAGACTACCATGGCTACTGTTTAAAGGCAAACAGATAGAGTGAATTGATAACGCAGTGGTCAACAATTGGTTCTGATATTAAACACTTCACAAAAAGCAGAGCAGATCATGCTACAGTAACTTTTATTGCAGAGATCAGTGGGCCAGAACAGCCATTCATAAGCAGGACATATAGAAGTGCCTCATGCTTAGACCAGCCAGCACAGAGCTAAATGGAAGCATAACGAATTAAGTGTTAATAAGCAAACAAGCATTAGAAGCGTTAACAAGTGGTGGTGGAGAGGCTTTGTTTTTCATTTTATTACTGATCTCTATTAAGTGTTATTATCCTCACAGAATAACATTTTATTATGAAATGCACATGCCCAGTGTTAAAGCCTTTGATAGTCCAAGGCTTGCCAGCAGCAGCAAAATTGTAAAACAAAGTGAAAGAATCATTTCTGAAATGCCAAGTCATTATGATTCACACAGTTTATAGGATGCAGAGGGGGCCAATGTACTGCAGCATAAATAACAGCAAATTACTATGACCTGGGGGTCTAAGGAATCAAAAGAATATTCAGATTCTTCCCATTTTTCAAAAGAGCCTAAACATACACGCCTAATTGACTTCTGCCTGAACCAGGATCTTGAGTCTGTTAGATATTTTCAGTTCTCATCATTTTTCATGATGGCTTTCTGTAGCTGTTCTGTTTTATAACAAAATTTACTTGAACAACAAAAAGGCAACCGAGCAAATTCTGCTCACTGTAGAAAGAAGATTTTTCTGAAGACTGGCAGAATTGGACGTGGCATCACACACAATTAGGACAACATGCTTATTTTAAACCATAGCTAGGAAAAGGACACTGGTTAAGTTAAAAAAAAACAAACAACAACCCACTTTGAAACGAAGGAGCTTACAGGATAAGACAAAGAGAGACCTAATCTTTGTCTGCTTTCTATTACTATTTCTATTTCTATTACACAAACAGATAACCTGAAAATGATTGGTGCATTTTATGCAACTACCTATTTATTTATTGCAATCATTTCTTCAGTTTTGACGTACAACCAAACCAGTAAGTTAACAAGGCTTGCATTTCTGGTTTGCAAACACACAGTCTCCATCTACCAGGAGAAAACAGCACCGGGAGCTGAAGCTACAACATCCTCCATCATAACTGAGTAGCACCAAGCCCCTCCTGAGCTCCCTTCAGCAGCAACACAACACAGCAGAGGAAGTACAAACAAGTCACTTTACTGCCATCTGCAAGGTAAACTTACAAAAGTTTACTGAATTATTAAATAAGCAAATGTGATAACGTAAGATATTAAATAGAGATAGGGTCATGTCAGCCAAGCTACTAATTATTTTCAATTCTTCCCTTCAGAAATAGTAGAAATACTAAAGCAAGCACGATGCCTTCCCTTCTAACACACACCTCCCTTGGGAAGACTGCTAAAAATCAGTGAAGATTCAAAAAAAACAACAAACCAACCCCACCGTAATACGGCAAAGTCCTACTGGGGAATAGGGTTTTAATGAAGGCACAGAGCAACTAGGTGACATCTTTATCAGCCCTCATAAACCTTGATTGAGCACACAGTGATAAGGCCTGTTTAAACTGTCATCCTGACGATAACATGGGCAGAGACAAGCGGGCCTTAGCAACCACCCGTGCAGGAGAGGGCCTGCCCGAGGCGCTGGGGCCTGCCCGAGGCGCTGGGGCCCTCGGGGAACCGCACCAGGCCCCGGGCTGGCAGCTCGGCCCGCTGGGCTCCTGGGGCCGCGGGAGGTGCAGGGCTGGCCGGGGGGGACCTGCACATCTTCTCACGGCACCATCTCTGAAGGGTGTTTGCCTCGGAGCTAGTCTGCTTCTGCGTGAGCTGTCCGGGGGAGATGGGCACTTGGAATCAGAGTGACCTTTAGCACTTAGATCTGCAACCACCAAGAATTTCATAGAAGTGGTTTTAAAGGATTTAAGGAAAGCTTGCTCTGGTTTTTACCCTTTTTTTTTTTTTTTTTTTTAACCCAACATCATCCCTGAGGTGCATAACATTCAGCACTAGGAAGCAAGTGGCATTTGGGGCCAGCATGACTATGGAAGTTGGCAGAGACATGACTCCTATCAGGGTATCAGCCCTTGGCCACTCTGGGATACTTACAGAGCACTGAACAGACTCCCCAGAGAGGTTGTGGAGTCTCCTTCTCTGGAGACTTTCCAGACCTGTCTGGATGCAT
>WTSP01000351.1:0-34447 GCA_025331215.1 Actenoides lindsayi | reverse complement strand
CTGTCTGGATGCATTGCTGAGTGAGCTGCTCTAGTTTTGTCCTGCTCTGGCAGGGGGGTTGGACTCGATGATCTTTGAAGGTCCCTTCCAACCTCTACCGTTCTGTGATTTTTTTTTTTTTTTTTTTTTTTTAAAGCATTTCAAACCCTTTTAAAGCATCTCCAAGAAACATCTTGGCAACTGCCCAGCTAGTAAGCAAGGATTAATTTAATCTATTTTTCTGTATTTCCTTCCAGCTTAAAAAAACCCAACCAACAACTTACACTTGAACTTTTTATACTTTCTCCCCAAAATTTTCTTCCCTCACTCCAATGCTTGCAGTGACATCCACTGGCTGTGGTGGGTCAAGTTTCAGAGTGGTTACTAAAATGCTTCAGCACGCTGACAAAATCAGACTGAGAGAAACTCAGAAAAACATTGCCATTAAAATGCTGGCATTTTGTCAGCTCACTTAATGTCTTTCTTCTATTAATAGCTTTAATAAGTAAATAATGATCAATGGTTACTTTTTGGTTACTTTTTAAGTATAATAAAATATACATTTGTATGTAATTACTAGTTAGTTAGTAATTCCCACTACTTGAGTGGTGGAAGATATAGTTCATTTTATGCCTGTTTGGACTTTGGCAGGACCATGAAGTAGCACTAGCACCAGGTTTTAGTTTTTTATCAGGAAAACAGCAATCTGAGCTGGTACAGCACTGGGGGCCTGGCTGGCAGGGGAGGCATTCCAGCTACTCAGGAACTCATTCATACTTTTGTGGGCTTCTTTACATACACCAGCAGATTACTTTTAGTACCCTTCGAGCATTTCTCATTTCACACATAGGAAAGAGAGGAAAGACAGAAAGAAGAGACTTGAGTAAAGACTCACAGGAAACCCCTGGAAACGAAATCTAACAAACCCCAGTCTAATGGCCTCAATTAGAAGATGACTTGTTTCTTCACCTTTATTAATTTACCTATGACACATGCAGGTTCTTAATGTTTAAACAAAATTATCCAAGTTTAAGCTGGAACACAAAGAAATAGCTCCTGTTACACAAAGTGATCACCAAAAGAAAAGGTGATGCTATAATTCAACTACAACCTAACGGCTTGGAAACGGTGAAGATAAACTTCAGAATAAATCAGAAAACAAACAAAAAAAAAAGAGAACTACTTTTTGCCTGCTCTATGGCATAAGACACACTGCCCCTGTACTGGGCACTGGTGAGGCCACAGCTCGAGCACTGGGGTCAGTTTTGGGTGTCGCGGGATAAAGACATTGAGGGTCTGGAGCAAGTTCAGAGAAGGGCAATGAAGCTGGTGAGGGGTCTGGAGAAAATGTCTCCTGAGATGGGGCTGAGGGAGCTGGGGTTGTTCAGTCTGGAGAAGTGGAAGCTGAGGAGAGACCTTACTGCTCTCTACAGACACCTGAAGGGAGGTAGGAGTGAGGTGGGGGTTGGTCTCTTCTCCCAGGTAACCAGTGATAGGATGAGAGGAAATGGGCTGAAGTTGCACCAGGGGAGGTTTAGGTTGAATATTAGAAACAAGTTACTGGCAGAGTGGCGAGGCCTTGGAACAGGCTGCCCAGGGAGGGGGTGGAATCACCATCCCTGGAGGGGCTCAAAAAACATCCAGATGTGGCACTTCAGGACATGGGTTAGTGGTCATGATAATGTTTAGTAGATGGTTGGACTTGATGATCTTGAAGGCCATTTCCAACCTTAATGATTCTGTGATAAACCAAGAGCAAATGGCTCCTTGGCTATGAGCATGCAGGATGTGTTTGCCAGCTTACTCAGATAAAAAGCATTTTAGTCAACTTTTGTTATTTCTCACATCTACAGCTACTAATGTTCTCTCCAGAGAAGGGGCAGAAGCAGAACTATTATCTTCATGGAAAACACATTTATATAGGACTTCCCACTCTGCTGGGGGAAAATAAAATAAAATTTTAAAAAATGTTATCCAATGTCTTCCCAGCCAAACTTCCTCCTGAAAAAAATCCTTCTCTTTGATAAGAAAGCTGTGTCAGACCACATTTCTGCCCCTGACAAAAGAACTTCTCTCCCATGACCTGCTCCAGGTTTGGCAGCTGTGCTCAGCAGAGCCACGCTGCTCTTCCCAGCTACTCATCACACTTAACAGCTTATCTTAGACCCAAACAGCAAAATAAAAATGCACTATGCAGAAGGGAGCAGTTACTGTTGAGTAACACTACCCACCTCTGCTCTGAGGTGGGCACTTCTCCTTGGGGTTAGAAATTCCATCAGTAACCTAACGTGCCATTAAAGACCGATCTCTCTCTCTCTCTCTGCCCTCTTCCCATTTTTTTTTTGCCTGTCCAGACTCACAGCTATCTGCAGAGGTCTTTAGAACTGCGCACACACAGCTCACAGCAAAAGAAGCTAGGCTTGTTAGCTTCCCTTCTTCCCTCAATGCTCTTTCAGTATCGTGAGGAAATAAAGTGTGGGGCCAGATACTTTCACCTGAAGGTTGAAACTTGTTGCCTTTTAGATATCCTTGTTTCTAATCCACTGACAACCAATCCAAGGACATACACGGCTGCTTAGTAACCTCATCCTAGGATTCAGGGGTAAGTGTACCAAGCATCACGCTTGGTGGTCTGTGTCCAGGTTCCCTGCAGTACTAGTGACCTCCTCTCAGGCCAGCTACCCTTCAAGGCAAGGAAGATGTGCTCACTCCTGAGGAATATTGTGTTGGCACGGATGCACTGCACTTCTGCTCTCACTGACAGGGTTCCACGCTGTGAAGATGTCTGCAGCTAAACCCACCCTCCAGGCCAAGGTGTGAGCCCTGTGCAGGTCACAGGGCACTGCCCAGGTCAACAGTGGGCATTAACCCTGGAGGTGCTGCCTGTCCTTCTCAGCAAAGCCTGCCAGCCCCAGGCCACCCCATCCACATTCCTACCAACACTCAAGCCGGGTGCCAGATTATTGGTTAAGCATCTGTACCTGATGAAACAATCATGTCTAGTTCTGTAGGAAAGAACAGGTCAAATCCAAGATCTCCAGGTACGTAAGTACAGCATGGTAGGGGTTGGAATGGACCTCTAAAGATCATTGAGTCCAACCCCCCTGCCAGAGCAGGATCACCCAGAGTAGATCACACAAGAACAAGTCCAGGCGGCTTTTGAATGTCTCCAGAGAAGGAGACTCCACAACCTCTCTGGGCAGCCTTTTCCAGGCTGAGTCACCTCCATAGTGAAGAACTCATGTTGAGGTTGAACCTCCTGTTTTCCAGTTTATGGCCATTGCCCCAGTCCTGTCACTGGACACCACTGAGCAGAGCCTTGCCCCATCTTCCCAACGCCCACCCTTTAGATATGTATAAGCATTGATCAGATCCCCCCTCAGCCTCCTCTTCTCCAGCCTGAACAGCCCCAGCTCTCTCAGCCTTTCCTCACATGGTAGGTGCTCCAGGCCCTTAATCATCTCAGTGGCCCTGCACTGGACTCTCTCCAGCAGCTCCTCCTCCATCTTGATCCAGGGAGCCCTGAGCTGGACACAGTATTCCAGGTGAGGCCTCACCAGCACAGAGTAGAGGGGGAGGAGAACCTCCCTCCATCTGCTGGCCACACTCTTCCTAATGCATCCCAGGATGCCGTTGGCCTCCTTGGCTACAAGGGCACACTGTTGGCTCATGGTCATCCTGTTGTCCACTAGGACTGCCAGGTTCTTTCCCCCAGAGCTGCCCTCCAACAGATCAGCCCCCAGCCTGTGCTGAGCCATGGGGCTGTTCTTCCCCAGATGCAGCACTTTGCACTTGCCCTTACTGAATTTCATTAGATCTCTTTCCACCCAACTCTCCAGCCTGTCCAGGTGTCACTGGACAGCAGCACTGCCTTCTGGTGTGTCAGCCACTCCTTCCAGTTTGGTGTCATCAGCAAACTGGTTGAGAGTCCATTCTACCCCTTCACCAGGTCATTGACAAATATACTGAATAGGGCTGGACCCAGCACTGACCATGGGGGGATCACTGGCCACAGGCCTCTGACTGGACTCTGCCCCACTGATCATCACAGAAATGATGATCCCATTGATTTCCTCTCAAAATTACATGCCATCTGAAAACAAGGCAGCCCCACATTTGATAACTGAAGATGGACAGAATGAAAAAGACCAAAACAAATCAAGATCGGAGAATAAAGTCCCTTCATGTCCTAGAAAGTTACAGAGGGTGACACCAGCTCTCCTACAACCCCACAAGTGCATCCTCACACCCTGTGCAAGAACGTTCTGAGGAGAGGCAGGGTAGTGGTCAGGAACAGGTAGGACAGACACGTGGGATATGTTTGATTTCAGCCAATCCAGACAGCAAGTAGCAACCATGGCACAATTTTTGACTAAATGAAAATTGGCAAGGGAAATGAAAGCTAGGCACAGCTCCCATCCAGGAGGGAGAGAAAAAAACAAACAATAAAAATGCCTCTTCTTAAATCCTCCTATCTAGATTCCCTCCCCACCCCCCCTTTTTCTTTTCTGAAGTCTATTTGGCTACCTCCTCAAAGTTGAGAAACTCCTGCAAAAGCAAAACTATGAAATTAGCCAATGACTTAACTTTTCCTGGAGTACTCAAAGATGGCTTGCCAAATCTTGGTGTCACCATTTGATTCAGCTGAGCAGACAAAGCCTAAAATGAAATGCCTGGTATCCCCATCTCATTAACGAAGATATGCTTTTCATAGCTACCTCATTTCCATGTTACTTACCAAGAAAGCAATGTCACCTCAGGACAAGCAGATGCCCAGAAGGCTTGGCCCACTCAACTCTACTTGGCTGCAACACTATAGAAGTGTAAGTGGCCAACTACTGCCTGCTGCAGGGCAAACACCTCATACAGTGGAGCTGCAGTAGCTTTTTTACACCGCTGTTTGCAGACAGCCACAGGTCACAGTAAATCCAAGTCAGGATCACTTACCCTTTGGCATCCTGTGTGTCATGGGAAGTGAGCTGTATCAGGTAGAACAGCAGACCCGGAACTTCTGCATCAGCAACTGGCTTGTAACTCCCACACCTTCCTTCTCCACATGTGGAATAGCTCCAGGTTAACTATAGGATATATTATTCCAGGGAGATTTGGGTGTGGAAGGACCTATCCAGGGTGGTCAGACATGCAAGACAAAGGAGATAGAAGGTTTACATGAGGACTCAAAGTACCCACGATGTAAGTGCTCAGGAAAGGGAACAGAAGAAATTGTAACACTTCAACTTTAAGAGACCTCTCTCCTCGCAGCCAAATTTGCCATCTGAGTTTCTTACCTCACAAAATTCCTAAGAATTAGGCCTATGACTTGCAGTTTAGTTTTAGGTTTCCTCATGCCCTTATTCTAGACTACTTTTCTGTAACAAGAAGGTGTTAAGTGCCTCCAGGCTCCCTGCCCTCCACATCAAGTGGCAGGAGAACACTGTTTCAGAGGACACCAGGTACATAAAGACTCCCTCAGCCTTCCAGAAGATCAGAACTACCTGACTGAAACCAAAGACTAATATGGATCAGATGCTTTAAGTACCACATGCTACGGATCGAACAAATACAGTCCAGCATCTTGGGTGTGATGCTTTGTAAGCCTATACTAGAGACAGCTTAAGTAAGGTCTTTGTGTGAGGAAAAGCAGTCTTGCCTAAGTAGATCCGAAGTAGTCTTTATCTTGCAGGTCTCATTGCAAAAGAGGAAGAAGAGAGGAAGAATGATGGCTTTGTGTTTCAAAGCCAACTAACTATATAATGTGCCTGTTGGAAAATAAATGCTGTATAATTGCTATTTATTTTATATACCTTTCCTACAGAGTATCACAAGATACCTTTGGTCATATACACAGTGGGGATTATGAAATCTTAGGAGTATTACTTGGGATGTGGTTTCAGGTTTATTCAAAAAGGCAGAGCTCTTTCATACTTGTCTCTGGAGGCAGCAGGAGGCCCAGTAACAGAAGCCTTCTCTTTGCAGGTGACCTGTGCTGTTGCCAGCCATCCTGCCAACCCACCAGCCTTCCTCTGGGCAGCTTCACTGGGCAAGGCACACAAACCGAGGAGACAGTAACTGCCGTCCAGAGGGGGTTTCTCTGAGAAGTACTTTGTCACCAAAACCAGAACGTGAGATGAGGGAACAATGAAAATTTCAGGCAGAATATCCCCACCCTCCAAAAAAAAATAAAAATCAAAACCAAAGAGCCCCGAAACATTCACTCCTTCCTGATTTTCCTCATCCGGCCGGGCCTACTGACATCAGCTGTAACCAGACCGAAAGGAGCACCCACACCTTCCCCTCAGCTGGTAGCCAGCCCCCTCTCCTCATACCGCCAGTACAGAGCAAGAAGGGATGTTGATAAATTCATGTCTAATTTCGCTAGGACTGAATTTGGGAATCCCCCCTGACAATATCACTGTCAGTAAATGCAACCGAGGGCAGCCAGAGACAGGGCCCGGGCCCCGCTGGGCTTGTGCCAAAGCACGGTGCCGACCGCAGAGTACGGAGCAAAGAACGTCCCTGGGAAGGGACCTGTCCCGGGGGAAGGGACACGGCTCTGCTGGCAGAACAGGCACTGAAGGAACTGAAATGGAAGAGTTGAGTGGTGGGGGCCAGAGGCACTCAAGGTGTGAAATGCAAAAACCACAACAGATGCAATACAGAGAGTTACAAGAGGTGCAAATGGGGAGGGAGGGAAGGAAGGAGGGAAGGAAGGAGGGAAGGAAGGAGGGAAGGAAGGAGGGAAGGAAGGACCCTTGTTAATTCAGCAAGTGTAAGAAAGGAGCTGCCCCAGCCTGAAGGACATTGACCATCTCAGACTTCTATTTGTGAAATATGGCTTTGGTACAAGGGTTGGAATTTTTTGTCTAGCTGTCTGGTCTGCTCAGCCTCTTGGTAGAAAGATGACTTCAACTTCTGTCTCCAAGTAACCTGCATACTCGGGGAAACCTTGAGAAGCTGGACATTCCTTCCATGGAGCAGACTGATAGGCTTCAAAGCATATTTAACTATAAGCTGTGTTACTATAGGGTGGAAAATATTAATCAGCTCCAGCCATCTAGGGAGACCTGGTTATCATTAAGAATATGCAAGACACTCACACAAGAATTCTTTTCCCCTGCCTGCTGGACGAGCTCTCTCATACAGTTTATCTGCTCCAACTGCATGCTTTGGAAAAAAAGCTAGACTAAATGAACACTTTCAACTAGAGCTAAAGGTAAACACTCCACTGGAACTTTGCCCTAATCAATAGGAGCAATGTTCATGTCACATGAGAGTCAGAGGATAGAATATGGTGCTTACTGAAGTCAGCAAATAAGCTAATTATACTTAGCCTGCTTGAAGAAGGGGACAAGTGAGGTCTGGTCCACCCACATATTAATGCAATCATCATTATCCTTATCCCTTGTTTGCTCTGTGCTTCTATTGCAAAAAGCCTTCGCCAAGCAGAGAGCGCGACTGACCCCTGCTGGAAGGAACGCTGCAGGATGCACAAGGGCCAGGGGGGCAATCAATCCGGGGCTGTTTGCCTACCTACCTCCCCCTTAGGTTTATTGTGAAGGGCAATTCAAAGAAATGGTGTTATGGTGTTGCAAGGGGGCAGTAGGCTCACAAGTGTGTTTTCCTGATTTTAGGCAATTTTTCAGAAATTAAGTGTTTTATTAACATCTTTAGGGCAGTCAAGTGAGCATCAGCAAACACTAACTGTAAGAAACAGACTCGGCACTACATTTCCTATACCTTAAAAGTCTTTCATTGTTATAGAATAAAACTTACACATTACCAGCTGGCAAGAGTTCTGGATTTCTGAGGTAATTGAAACCATTTTAATCCATCACAGCATCACTCCCTGAAGACTGGTTTGTTTTTTGTTTTTTTTTTTTAAAAAAAGCACCTTATCTCCTGGACAGCCTGGACATACAACTCTCCTTACTGCAAAAGGAACAAGGCATTTAAAGCCCTAAACTATTTTTTCAGCCTAAATACTTCCACAAGTATCAAGAATTGTTGATAGGCTTCACTCCTCAAAGCAGAAGCTTTCTGACGCTTGCTACTTTGTCGACTTGAAGAGGACTGCACAAAGAAAAGAAGGAGATCTTCAGTGGCACTGCTGTTAACTGAAATTACCTTTCCACTTTTTATCTGAATACTGTGGCTAATTTTTCTTCCATTAATAAAATGGAGCACACCCTCTCCATTTAATTACACGTCAAATCCAAAGGAAACCTCCATGGAGTTTCATCATCCCCGTTGCAAACGGATGGCTGTGCACTTGATACAGCTGGAATTAAAACAGCAAGGTGTATATAGAGAGATTATACAGAGATTAATTAAACTGAGGTATTACATGAATTATAGTTTACAGTACGAAGCAGCTTTCTCAAAATCTAAAAACATCAGTATTGAACCAAGTCTTAAACCTACGTCCTTGCTGTTCCCATCCCTTTCAACAAACAGGCACAGAGAAGCATGTGAGCAGCCCACAAGTCCCAAAGCAAAAAACAACGGGCTATTTAAAACATATGTTGACTATCTGCATCGTTTCAAAAGTTTAAAAAAGGTAACTGAAAATACTGTGCTTTCACAGAGATCTGTCATATAAACCAAAATTAAGCTTGAAAAATGAAAAGAAACTGAGAAAGCGAGCAATAAACTTTTTATTCTGTCAATTCATTTTTCACCTGTACACTGGTAAGAAACACCAAGCCATTAAAGTCTGGTTGCTTTTGTTGCCTTTCATTACATATATATATATGAATGCATTAAATCCAGTCCTAAAAGTATAAACTATGATGGAGCAACTGTTGTCTCATACTATGGGAGTCACTGTAGCTGGGAGGAGATTTTTGAAGTGATCCCATCCAAGTAGCCCGATCTATAAAGGCCATTCAATTCTAAGAAAAGCTGGAGTCTACCATTAACAGCAGCTCCAATCAACATTACGAACCGTGTATTTAGAGGAAAAATTGCACATATGGCAGAGATGAAAAACTGAAACCAACCTTTTTATTGTTACAACAGAATCCACCCTTCATACTCCTACCGTGCTGCTTAAACAGTAGTTGAGCATCTGGGAGATCCAAAAGGATTTCTGACGTTGCTACAAACTCCCTCTACAGGGATATATGTTAAAGAACAGGATTTTTTTTTTGAAATTTGGATTGCAAACTTCCTCAATAAATAAAGTCTGGTGTGCTTTTTAAGATTACACCTCAACAACTGACGGAGTTAGGTTGGTTCAAGTACACCATTTGCCAATTCCGATGAAGGAGGAGGAAGTCGAACGAGCCCCCGCTCCCTTCCCAGTGATGTGTGCACAAAGCCCGGTATTAATCCAGCCCAATTGCAGTTTTAAGTCAAAGCTTCCAAAAAAAGTTGGTGTCGATCTTATATAATAAGTTTTATTAACCATACAGAACATCAGCATTTCCTTTGAAAAGCTTAGACCTTGCTAAGCAGTTTAATGAAAGCGATTCTGTAACGGTGCTTGCATACAGAGATCCACTACAGGCACACAGACAACCTGCAACTTCTCCAACCAACAGTCATGTCAAAAGCTACAGTTTACTGAAAATACAAAATTGGTTTCAACAAAAGCAAAAAATGTTCCTGGGGTTCAATAACACCTGTTTTCTAATATGAATAGTTTGCACTCATAAAGACACCGAGCTTGGGACAAAGAAGGTATTTCCTAGAAGCTCAAAATGAGAGTTGAATTTCTGTTAGCTAGGAAATGGCATGCAAACATACAGAGCTGTTGACAATCATTTCTCTCTCTCTCTCCTATTAAAGACTTAGTGGGCCAGAGCAAAGCAGGTATTTTTACATGTTTGTTTTTACAATGATCTCTCCCCTCAGACTAAAAACATCACATAAAGGACATTTCAGCAGCTGCCTTTGCCACACATGCTGCTTCTGGAAATGTGTACACCGTGCCTTTCAGGCCCCCATGACTGGCACAACAATCAAACAACTTTCAGAAAGCTTAACGATGCCTAAATTTGCCAATTTTCCTTTACAGAAAGTATATACAAGTTTATAAACCCATGGCAGGGGCATTACAATTATCTTAACACCAACTCATTAAGTGGATTCAAAAGCTACTTGCACTCTGGAAGGACTCTATGGCTGTTGCCCCTTCAATAGCTCTATCAAGGCACCATGCAGTCAGTAAATCTCGAATATTCTCCAGGATGTGCTGAAGAATACTGTGAATGTGTTTGTATTGTTAAAAAGCCCTGAGTCAGAACTTTTGTATTTACCACAGGCTTCGCTATAAAAAATGGCACATACTAAAACTCCCGCGGATCACAGTTTTGCTTTGCCAACACAAACTGGTCATGAAATACGTAAGAAGACAGCAGTGTGGATTCCAGCAACAGACAGGAGAATGATATACAACGTGCATCGTGGCAAATCACACACTCCTTACTGATTTATACAGCCAGTAAAGAACACCTTTGCAACGTATTCAGACATGAAAATTGATGAAGCCAACCAAAAGCGACGCGTTCCCCGTCCCTCCCCAAAGACAAGGAACAGCTAGCCAAGGATTCGGTACTTGGACAGAAAGGAGGTAGCACTGCTAAAAGTTAGGCTGTAGTGTTGTGGGGTTTGTTAAAGTGAAAACTTGACCCATTGAGCACAAAGAGCAGGACAGGCTCTTCTGTTCACCAGCCGCTACTGGAGAAGTAAAATGAAGTTTCTGACACTTAAAAGCTGTAGAGGAAGCTTAGAGCACTCGCTCAAAGCAGCTGCCTTGAACAATTTAGTGTTTACACAAATTGCAATTAATACTGCTAAAAATAATTAGGCATACGTAAAACTTCATCTCTAGAAAATATCTACACAAGAAGTACTTAAATCAGATTATTTTAAAAAGACCATTTCAGGTCTTTAAGAGAAGCTAAAATCCCGATTGTAAGACTATGCTAACAAGGCACAAGTACTTGTGCAAATCTGCTATTAACTTCACCCGGTCCAAATTAAGAACATCACCTCCTAATCAAATGTTCACATTTACAAAGTAACTCGTCCACTCTCGTGCCAGTGTAATTTTAAGTATCCACTTCAGCAAAGAGGGATTCCTCCAAAGCCCAGCACACAGTACACAGGACAGTAGGTAATAATAGCCCGAATTTTGACAAGTGCCATCTGAGCTTGGGGTATAATAAGTGATATACAGTAATTTGGTGGAAAAAAAGTCAAACCTACAGAAGTTAAAAAGCTACAACTATTTAGGATATTCTCTTAGCCTCCTAGGTTGGTTTTATTCATGAAAACGTTGTGCACTGATGTGACCATTTATGTATTTTACTAAATGGGGGAAAAAAAAAAAAAGGCATTTTACCATCTGAGCATACTTCATACCTGAATTACACCGTGACTTTTCAAAGAAACAAACTGAGATATTTCATTTCAAAACTGCTATTAAAGACTGGGGGATAGTCACAATAAACAAAGCCTGCAACTCTCACATTTTAAAGATTTGATGGTATATTAGAAATAAATGACTTCCTGGTTTTTCTCTCCTTTTCACTTTGCTCCCTAATAATGGTGCTGAGATTTATACTTTCATTTTTTGCTGGAGACAGAGGCATGAAGACTATCCTCAACACTCCTACTTTTGATCCCCTTTGGCTTCCAACTGAGCTTCCATTTTTCATCCTTCAATTATTTGTTATCCAATTAAACATCTGCATTCTGTGCACTCTGCACAGATGATACCAGACTAAACTGAGTGAAGGAACTTCCTCAACAACACCAGTTCACCTTCTGCATCAGAATCCAAACCCAGTGTGTGAGTCTGCATATCTACTTCCAGAAATGATACTGGATTTGCAAACATTTTCCTCAATAAGTTTTTTGACTTTAATTTCAACAGGCATGCAACATGGCCCAGTTAGGCAATCACAGACTTGTATAGTCACACACATCTGGTGTGACTGCACTATAGAAGGCTATAGCTTGCTCCTGTAGAGGTATCTTCTGTCATTGTCTCTATTTCCATAGGACTGTGACAGCATCCAAATATTAAGAGTGTTATAAAAGTACCTTAGAGCTCCTCTGTTGAAAAGTACAAGTCTAACACAGAACTTACTCATCCATGCTACAGTATGTGCCCCCTGCAAGCAAGGAGTATTTAACATTCCACTCCAGTTTTCCACCCAGGATGCTTCAGATCAGTTCTTACTCAGCTGAATTACTCAATTGATGCTAAGTTGGAACACTTTCAAGTAATTCTGTCTTGTTCTGGTGAAGAATTAGGAAAATGCCAACTGCTACATGCCAACGAGGTTTCAGTTTTGAGTTGCATTATCAAGAAGAAACCCACCCTGCCTTTGCACTGAGAACAGTTTATAGAGGTCCCCTTGAAGAATAAACATGACACAAAATTCAAAATACATCTACCAGAGCCAGAGGAAACTGAGGCACAGGCCTGATGCATTAAAGGCTAAAACTCAGAATGGATTGTCAAATGGCACATTCTACTATACAGTTTTTAGAGGAAGACTGACAGGGGACTGAAGCCTACTATACAAAGATCACCTGCCAAACATGTCAGAAAAAAAAGTAGGCTTAGTGCCAGGCACACTGGCCAGGCACACTCAGAGTTTAAGTGGAAAAAGTGAAACGCTGAACTGAAAAAAAGCCTTCCTTGTACCAAAAACTTCCCAATGCCCCTTGATAGCTTGATACGTTAGAATAAGGGCCCAAGAAGCAAGGAAAAGGAAGGGCTATTTCATTTGGCCAAGAAGGCAGATACACAGATTATCTGAGAACAGGTGACTACTAGTATGCAAAATAAAGCAGACTACTATACTGACTCCAGGTTGAGATGGTGTCCAATGCAAACTGCTGAAAACAACGATGAACATTTGCAATTCTGGACCAGGATTAAAGATAGCTATAGAAAGGCTGTCTCATCACTTTGCTACTCTACATACATTTTTCCATTACATCACTATAGTTGTCTCCTGGAAAACTCTACTGGGTGCAACATTCTTCTGAGACTTTTAAAAATGTTTGCACAATTCAGGCATATCAACATAAGCTTCAAAAGACTGAAATCAATTTGAAGAGATCACAAATTTATGCCTTGATCCTTAGAATCACTGAGTTGTTTAAGTTGGAAAAGATCTTTAAGATCATCTTTAGGTTGGAAAAGACCTTTAAGATCATTGAGTCCAGGCTTACTTGGATCTTCCCCTGAACTATCCCTTTTTCCACATTTTTGAGATACACAATGAGAATCAAATGAGAAATTAATCCCAACTGCAATTAAGGCACCTAAATGACTCCAGCATGGATTTCTTCATTATTCTGCAAGGACACATCCAAATAAAGTCTGCACAATGGCAGAGGGCCACTGTGCACTCACTCAGCTGAAGCAGGAGTAAACACACATTCTACAGCTCCACAAGATCATTAAATCAGCATACTTCCTTCCATCCAGAAAGATGGAAGGATGTACTTGTTATCAAAATGTTAATAGTTGGCAGTTCCTGACAGCAGCATTTTTGGAACACCTCTGTCCCATCAGTGACAGCCCATTCCTTCAGCCAGCTTCAGCTTGCTCATAAATTCCCTGCCCTCTCAGCAGTATCTTCATTTGCAGTACCAGCCAGTAACCTTCACAGAGGTGAAGGTGTTAAACACTCCATTTAGATGAATAAACAATACTGAACCTTCTTTTGCTGTTGACACTGCCCAGAGACAGTAAAATATATATATATTATATGTGTTCCTCGAAAACTGATCAAATTCATTCATCTGAAATGGGTAACTGACTCATTGCTCAAATGTTTTCCTTTCTAGTCCAGTTAAAAGCAATTCCATACAAAATCATGTGGCTTAGCAGAATTCAGTTCACTAGTTAAGGTATCTTGAACCCGTGAGAGTAAAATGCAGTTTTGGGGACATGTTTCTAAACTAGATTTTTCCTTTTACTGTTTCCTTCTCAACCCATCCTCAGCAAAAAAAGGCATGATAAAATTAGAATTCCCTTAACATTGTATTTTGAGGGCTGATCTTATGGGAATAGTGTACTTATTACTGCTGTGTAGACACCCTGTATTGATTTTGCATTACTGCATATTTCAAGACAGAAATTATGGTGAACCATAACTCACAGGAAATGTCAACATTCTCCAGAACAGCATAAAACAACAACAACAACAAAAAATCCTACATATTTATATTTGATATTAACTGGCAATATAAAAAAAACCCCAACCTTACATCACTTGACACCTGATACATACATTAAAAAACATGAATGAAACCAAAATAAGATTGTCCCTTTAAACTTTAAGGGGAAGAAGACAAAGAAAATGCAAAAAAAAGACTGCTTTAAATTAGCTTCAGGCTTAGATGTTTAAAAGTAAAACTAAAAGCTGACTGTTCCAATACTGTTCTCTTATTTGGTGCGTTCACAGTCTTTAAACAATTACCATGTAATGAACCTGTGCTACAATATCAGAAATGTTTTCGTTAGAACCCTTTCCTGCCTTTCAAACTCACGGAGATTTAAATCATCAAAACGTCCTTGCTATTTCAAAGCTAATAAAAGACACCAGTTCCACTGCTTAATACAAAAGAATCCTTCTCTCGATCGCCTTGCGGCATATGGGGCATTCACTCATTCGGTCTCCACAGAGCTGACACGTTCCATGGCCACAGAGAAAGATCATGTTCTTCAGCCGGTCCAGACAGACAGGGCACATAGTCTGCAAAAGATTTTGACAAGTTACATAGTCAGTGGCAGCAGTGATGCAGCATCGAACACACCAGATAGAGAGTACTGCAACCGAACAATAAATATGTGCCATCCTAAATACGCCACAGCATAACCCAGCCACTAACCTGGAAACTATATATATTTTTTTTTTTTTAAATAACATTTTTACTTCACGTGGACTGAAAATATTTGGGCTTTTCCTGCCCCATCGTGACACAAAAGCTATGTAGCTTTTTTCCAGATAGTGTGTGCAACACTTGGATAATGCTTTGCCAAGTTCTTCTCGGGCCACCTAGCCGTTTATATACTTACCTTCAAACCCCAAGCACTGCCCACATGCACAAGTAATAAAAATGCTGCAGGACCAATATTATAGGTAAAGATTCAATACTGATAATTCCAGCCTTTGTTCAGGGAAGTTATCTAGATTTTCAACCAAAAGAACACCTCAAGTTACAACTGGAGAACAATTTCATAACTTGGTGACCTTCAGTCATAACAGCAGCACAGCAAACTTTTAAAATCAGTTTTAATTGCTGAACATTAAAGTGACAGCCAATGCCCAAAAAAAAGATCTCCTAAAGTTTTTCAACAGCAAAGTTCATTTTGTAGCCAGCCACTAAGGAACAACGTCCTTCACCTTTTGTCACAGGCAGAAACTGAGGTTTTGGTAAGGCATGTTCCTTCACCATAAACATACTGCAGCCATAGTGGGATTTAATTTGTACCAGTCTACCAAAGGTTAGTAAATGAACAGATATTATACGAGGTGAGAATTGTTAAGACCATTTTACAGCCCAACAAATCCAACCTAAGACGTCCTCAGGTCTGAGACACACCGCTCACGCGTAACACTTCCAGATGTTGATCTCCTCATGTGAAATACTGAAAGGGCTCCTATTTCACATGCAAATTCATTTTATCACCACCTTGCACCTGTGACTTGTTTTCATACTCAGCATGGGGGGTTTACTTCAGTTTATTCATCTCACAAGAGAAAGAATCCATAGGAAGGTTTATCCAATCAGTCACTGTAACCTTAAGGCATGGTTGCTATGGAAGATACACTCTCCATAGAATCAGTAGGTATTACTTGCTACGGAAAATAGCTTAAAGACAAAAAAAAGACATCACCATCAGTCTGCTTATACAATTGGCATGGAATCTGGCCAAGTGCTTACTGTCTGTCAGTCAGTCCTGCTCATTTTTCCATTCACACCAAGTCATCAGCTTCACATCCCAATACAATCAGAACATTCTTCCTCCAGGGACCTACAGTCTTCAAATATCAACAAAACAGCTGCTTCTGGTGAACAAACAGCTGTCCTGGGACAAGTGCCTATAACCTGCTAGTACTGACACAACGTGACAAAGGACTGATAAAGCAAACTCAAATCTTATCTCTGGAGAAACAACTTGTAGCCTTTATTCTATTTTCGTAGCTGGATTATTTGCTTTTGTTCCTAACTATGTCAGAATTACTGACGTTACGAGGGTCTCTCCCTCCAAATGCCACGCCATCATTTGAAAATGAAAACATCCCTCAAAGGACTCAGAAATAATAATTAAAGCCATTCAAACACTATTACTTCAGATTATTCGATTCAGTGAAGCACAGAAATCCTACCATTTCCATTTTATAGATCTCTTCTGCAACTGCAAGCAGTACTAGCAAACTGCCTGATTTCTCCTGCTTAGTACAAGTGTAGAGTATTTAAAATAGGTTAGTTGTTTCATTCCTTAATATGATACTCTTTACATTTCAGTTACTTCATACAGTAGGAGAATTCATCTGGCAGGAAGAGCCAAACTTCCTGTTTGCTTTGCAACTCTATTCTGATGAGGATTTTCTTGATTAGTTCAGCAGTTTCCCAGTGGGATACAAGCCCAAAGAACTGAGTTTTAGCCAACATTCACTACTTAATCACCAGTTTATATGCACTTTTACAGTGGAAGAAAGTTCACTTCATGCCTTATACCCATTTTGTGCCACAGCAGCAGGAAATCAGCAGTAGCTGTTTGCATTGTACTATCAGTCTGTCAGAACATTCACTGTGTGAAATCACACTCTGCTTTTTTTTATCTGCATGAAACATTACAGACACACCTTTCAAAGGAAAACAAATGGTATAAAAATGCACTATATCTGTTCTATGTGAGAATCAGGTCTTTGGATAAGTAAAAGTAATCTGAAAAACTGCCCATCGTATCTTCAAGTATAACTGGGTTTGCAATTCAGATCAATTTTTACCACTAACAAGGTGCTTTAAACTGCTTGAAGTATCAATTCCTTGTTCCCAACAATATACAGGTGCACAGTGACAAAATAAATTTATTTTTAAGGAGAAAGGGATGTAAGTATGGTGAAGGAACATACATAAGATATTAGATGATGGTGATTATGTATGAAATGGAGTGAAGGTATCACAATTACAGTCAAAAGGGTTCACATTCAGGGAATCTCTGAAGAATGGTGTGGTCATCAGATGTGGGAGATTCTGTTGACATCAGCATCACTTCTGCTTGGCACCAGAAATGGTTTTAAAAGCTTGCTGCACTAACTTATTAGATTATCATTGAAGGCATGAGTTGAAACATAGGATTATACCTGCTGAAAGAGAACAAATTAAGTTTAAGTACAGAAATATCAATGCAACACGAAGACTGAACTGTTAAAGCACAAATCAAAAGAACAGGCAATTATAGCAGGATGCTGTGCAACATTTCAAGCACAAATTTAAAAGATGAGGTGATTAATTTTAGTGAAATCCAACTTGCCACTCACAAGCGTGATATACAACTTGCCCTGTCACCAACTAAGCAGAAGAGACACTAAGGAACACATGAGTCTCAAGCCAAGATGCACACAAGAATGACCAGAAAAGCCTCTTTTTAGTCAGAGACACTGAACAATTTTCAGTTTTATACTGATTTAAAATAAATCAAAAGGGCATTTCGAAGCAAAAGAGTGCATTTAAATTCTCCAAGCATTCTGGTATTAGATCTTTCTTACTACTGCAAATAGGAAAACCAGAAAAGGCAAGTAGAAAATGGCACATATAAAGTCATTATTCTCTTCTAACAGCAAAACTTTCCGATATTAGAAAGCTCCTGGCTAACAAATCCCACAGGTAAGACAAAGTTGTCAAGAATAAAAGAGCACGTAAGGAAAACTGAAAAAGCTGAGATCACATCTGATCAAAAAAAAAAGTAACAAAGCAGTTCTCCTTTCACATCCCTATACATAAGAGTATACATTAGCATACCCAAACAGAACTCCTGTGTTTTATAAACTCCTACAATTATTAGAAAAGAGAGACATTTGAAGAAAACAGATTACTTGCATTCATCTGCACATTTTGCATGTATAATTTTAAATGCCAAAGCAGTAACCTTATTATTTTCTGCTGATGTTAAAAAGTAAAAGCGAAGCTAAACAGTAGAGATGCATGATGTCAGAGGTATCTAGAAACTCCAGATCCAGATGTTATCGTCAAGACAGACATGCATTTTTCAAATGGCATTTTTCAATCTGCATGTTCTTTTACAGGCCAAAAATACAAAGAAATCTGTTTTGAATTGGGGATTTGAATTTCTATTACTGGCCGAGTGTCCATAGGATAGGAACAGCTCCTCACAGACATGCCACTGAGGTTAAAGCTTGACAGCATATCAACTCCCAGACTTAAGGCATTTAGAGATATGGGCCCTAACTGGCAATCTAGACACTTTAGTCTTGGCTTTCACATGTGTGAACAGCCAAGAGCAACTACCCAGATGTGATGCTGCCGTGACTGAAGTCTCACTGACTGCTGCAAGCCTACAAGAGGAAAAGGCAAGTAACAGTAAGAACACGTCCCACTTCCTGCAGCAATGAAAAGCTTCTTCCAATTGTGTTGTACACAGTGAAGCCAAAGATCACATTGTAAGGGTTCTAAGAGCCTGACTTCATACAACAGTCAGATACACTAAGTTCTCTGCTGCTGAAAAATAATCTCAAAATCAAGTTTTTCTTCAGCTGAAAAAGCAAGGAAGCAATCTAGTAATTCAACACAGGAAAGGTCTGCACAGGAAAGTTCTGTTGTCTACACAACTACTTCAGTGCTTCTACTGGAACTAGACATACAAATGTAACAAATTTAAATAGGTAACTGCCAGTTACCTGAAACATTAATTTTTGGTTACTATGATGTTTCCAAATTGCATGTAGACCACTGAATAATCAATACAATCTACAGGCAATTTGTATAAGTTTCCTGCAAACACATCATTACAGAAGAACAAACCTTTTCATTTACATACCAAATAATGAAATTACATCCACAGTACTTCTGACAGTTTTAATTTTGCCTCCATACAATTTTTTGCAGAGCACATAAACTATAGCCTTCTTATGACAGGGAACTGCCAGCCAGTGCTCCAAGGCAGTTCATCCACAGACAAGAAGATTCAGGTAGACACGGGATAGTGAAGAACATCTACTTTTATGACTGTGCTGTGAATACACCTTCTGCTGTACTTAGACACTGAGGTCAGGTAAACAGGCAGAGAACATACTGACTGGGCAGAGCATCCTTTTTTAGTCACACGACACAGTTGCTCTATCAGATGGATTATCAACCATGGCCACTTGATTTCTAGTTGTTTTTTTTTTTTTTAAACATGTACAAAGGAGACTTAAAGCCACATTGCGTGCCAAAAAATATTGGTTAACTAAAATTTAAGAAGCACTTCAACAAGTCATTCTGTTTTAAATAACAGAAGATGTATTGGCTTTTTGAGTTATTTTTGTGGCCCATAAAATTTTTATCCAGCACTTTTACCTGTTCCTTGATGTCTTGTAACTGTTGCTGCAGCTTCTGTACATCCGCGTTGACATTGGTGTTGTCTTTGTCCTTCTGCAAAACTGGAATGTTTCCACTTGCTGTGATTTAGAGAAAATAAAGATGTGTGACTATGCATCAAAGTAATGAAATGGGAACAATTACTTCCAGTGTACTACCTACAGTTTTTCAAGTATCTGAAATAATGAAAGATAGTTGATAATCTAATTAAATTCACTATGACATCATTGTAACTCAATTCATAAGAGACTTCTTTGAGTTTAGAGGAAATGCTTCTTTGACAAATATTTCCTCAATAATGATGCTCAAACTGCCTGCAGCCCTTCAACCTTCTCAGAGTTCTTACTTGCCAGTGAAGCTCCTGCAGCAATTTATTTTTTTTTAATGTGTAAAAAAGTAAAGTCGAATCCTTTTGACTTACACAGCCAACTGTGTAAGGTTTTAAAACTGCACCAGCTTCTTGGAAGCAGTTCATTCAAAATTTGAATGAGCTCAAATTCATATTTCTTAATTAATATTTGACTGACCTGGGAAGCAAATAAGAAACAAGAATTGACAAGTATTTCAAATGACAAATTGTAAAATTTCCAGTGTGAGCACTACAGATCTGATTTTAAGGACTATTCTGACATTTATCTATTTAGGACCAGTATGACAAGATGACCTAATACTCTAATTCACATAGACTCAATTCCAACACTGCATACAACACGCACACAAACACACAGAGTAAATACAAATAATTCATACAAGTTATTCAGAGAAGCCACGAGGAGTTTAAAAACTAGTCAAAGCAGTAGATGTAAAACTGAACAATCTCTTGTGAAAATTGCTTGTAGGTAGATGCAAAATATTTACCATTCCTTTCTCAGTCAGAGTTCCAGAAACAAACCAACCAAAAATTATTTGCTCACTTGCACAATTACAATCTTCAGGTTTTGCTTCATTAACAAGAGACCAAGTCATCTGCTGCTACTCTGAATGCTGGAAACAATCCTTTAGTGTCATGACTGGTGTAACCATCACATCAGTTGCTGCCAATGTAGGAAGCAGTGCTAACAGCAAACGGATAACTGGCTTAACACTGGTTTTATTAGACTTCTCTTTAAAAAGGAAAGATTTAGGTTATTTAAAAGAATGAGAGTAAGAAGTTGGTGGGGTGAAAGAGTATGGGTTTTGGAGTCACTCACAAATATCATCAGTGGTATCTTCTGTACCTTTCCCTCCGCAGCACATTATGAAAGGCACTCTTCGCTCCACCACAGCCCGACACTGTACACATTTCTTCATCAAGCTCGCACAATCTGAGGGGACAGAGAAATCAGCTCTGAAACCAGCTATTTCACTTTTCTCCTCTCCATGAGCTTGTTTATTCACAGTAACTATGTACCAATGCCATAACAGCTGACAGCACAGGTAACTACTTGCGCTCATCTTCACACCACTTCCTGCAAATCACACCTACAAACAATGTCTTCTTTGGGACTCCAAGCAAACCCATTCTCTTTATCTCCTTTTAATGTATTTCAAGTGAGCAGGTTCCTTTATTTCCAAATGGATATATTCCATAAGAATTAAAGAAGTTATAAAAGGAAAATCACACACATGTGAGAACTTCCAGGAATGTTTTGACTGCTTTTTCTTTTAGAACAAAAGCTCTTACTCACTGCCCTAATGCTCTGGGGTGAAGAGGTGTGGCTCTTTATCCTTAAAAGAGTAAACCTCTATCTTTTGATATAATCCTAGAAAGGAGGTTGTAGTTCTTCCACAAAAGGCAAACCATTGTCTCATAAATTCTGAGGATCAGTGTGAATCAATGCAGTGGGTCCTCTAAACTACATAAATTTGAAGATTCTCTCTCATCCTGTTTGAACAAGATGTCCAGAAAATAATCTGGAAAGAGACAATTCCATCTGTTCAAGCTCTTGCTGTTCTTGTTACAGCTTAGACTTGGTGATGTGCATTGCACCGCTGAAATCCTTCACCGCAGCAGTCAAGTCTTCTGCTGTCTTCTACACGGGAAACTAATCAAAACAACTTCTCTCATCATCTTTCAGCTGCAGATAGCAAAAAGGGGCAGATCAGGATAAAGTCAATGATTCAGTGTCAGGTGTCTCAGCCAGAACAGAGGAAGAAACTAGACTTTCTTAGCGAGACCAAGCAGTTATTTATGGGAACAATTGCCTTCCCTCTCACGTAGATCCTCAGCAACAAGGGCTGCTCTTCCCTAGGCAAACGACACTTCAGCAAAGCCCTGAAACGTCCACATATTCTCCAAATCAAAAAAATTCTGGAGGTGTCCTATGTGGTTTTTTACACGAGATAAATCGGAAGAAATTGTAACTTGTGCTCTCTGCAAAGATACAGGATGTGTCTTTTAGGGAAAACATATAGCCCTTGTGCAAATCTGTAGAGTAGTAATGAAGCATATTAAATAATTATTTACAATACTAGTAATGAAGCATATTAAATAATTATCTACAATATTCTTTTAAAACACCACTTGCACATCTGAATGCCCCCCAAAAAGCTGCGACAATGCAATAAAATTAATTCTAATTACTTCAGAGGTTTTAACAACATAGAGCAGGCTTCTACAATCTGGGCAAGCCTACTCTCAGTTAAGGAATTCAGATGGGAGAGCACTTGTTTTCTGAAATTTTGAAAACCTCCTGTATGCCCTCCAATTATTTCATCACCAATATGCCAAGTAATGCCCAAATTCTGACCATCACAGCAGATTATCAAGTCAATTGGACCTGAAGTCAAATTAGTAACCAGCTTTTAGCAACCTAATTAAAAACGTTTTGTTTCAAGACTACTTCAAAAAGAACTTCCATCAGGTTCACTTACTCTCACAGGCACACATATGGCCACAAGGCTGGAAAAGCACTGCTGCCTTTTTGTCTGAACATACTACACATTCTTCAATCTGTAAAGAACAATAAACACATACATGAGAAAAGTTTATCTCTTGCTCTCTAAATCAATTTGATTTTACACTCTCTTTGGCAAGGCATGTGGACTTCAAAAAGCTCCATCTAGTGTTATTTTAACTGATTTAGCACCTCAAAATGCAACTTAAATGAGTTATCACACTGACTTCTAAGAATAGGTATTTGCTGGCAATATTTAAATGTTCAGTACACAGACAGGCACAGAGAAGCAGCTAAGACAGAATACGTTTCTTTTCCTTTATTCTTCTTGTTCTTTGTTCTATCACATACACTCAAACTGGAGAAGAGAAGGCTCTGGGGAGACCTTACTGCAGCCTTCCAGTACTAGAAGGGGGCCTGTAAGAAAGGTGGGGACAAAGTTTTTAGCAGGGCCTGTTGTGACAAGAGATAACGGTTTTAAACTTAAAGAGGGGAGATTTGGACTGATACAAGGGGGAGGGGAAATCTGATGATAGTGTTGAAACACTGGAACAGGTTGTCCAGAGAGGTGGTGGCTGCCCCATCCCTGGCACCACTGCAGGTTGGCCGGGGCTCTGAGCACCCTGCTCTAGTTGCAGATGGCCCTGCTCCCTGCAGGGGGGTGATCCAAACCTTGAAAGGTCCATTCCAGTCTAAACCAGGATACACAGGAGCACGTCCAGGTGGGTTTTAAAAGCACCCAGAGGAGATGCTGATACAGCCATGAGCTGTATATACACTGTGACCATAGATACCACATAGCACTCTCTTCACACCAGCCTGAACCACCTCTTCCAGTTCACAGAAGTGTTGTCCAGGTTCAGTCATTTTTCAGCCTTGCAGATATTACTGTTAAGTTTTCATATAGAAAAGTATAAGAGAAGTATTGAGCAGATACTCCATTCTCTCTAATTCAGCAAAAGAAATCAAAGGAAGGTTATCCACAAAGTCTAGCTTTCACCTGGGAAAGCTGATTGCCATAGATTATCTTCTTTAGATGGATGAGCAGAAGCAGCAGTTATTTGCTGCTCTGAATCACCCAGCAGCAGAACCTTGCCATTGACTATAAAGACAGACTAGAAAAAAAGGAGCTCAACTATGTTAACACCTGGCCTTTGAAAATATGCATAGCAAAACAGTGAATGGTACAAGAAGTAAGACTGTGAATAGTAAAACCAGTACAAATTCATATTTACAATTCCTGTATTTACCCTGAGGTAGAGGGGGAAAAAATAAACTAAAAAAAAAAATAAATCGACCATACCACAGAAGCAGACTTGTCTTGAAAAAAAGATAAAAAGTGCTTGAAAAAAGATAAAAAGAATAGAGTGGGTTTTCTACAGATCAGAAAACCTGTGTGTGGAACATGAGATTTTTTTTTAAATTTTTATATAGAAACAAACAAAGAAACAAAACCAACCAAAAACCCAAAACCAACCAAAAAAAAAAAACCAAAACTCAACCCAAACAAACAAAAAAACAACCAACCAAAACCACCCAAACCAATAGCCAAAAAGCAACATAATGACAAGACTTGGTGATTATGGGGAATAAAAGAATAGTTAAATGAGAAAAGCAATGAGGATGCATCTATATAGTCACAAATACTTGGGAGCAGCCCATTTGAGAAACCTGTGGACCTTACTGGGATGAGGTCCTCAAAACAGGCCCCCTGGTTGATGCTCTGAAGGAGAAAGGCAGCACAGTGACATTTGTGGTTCCAAAGAAAGAGAATGGGAAAACTGAAGGTAATTACTAACCTCAAAACCAAGCACATATTGACTAATTCATTTTATAGGCAAATCATCTTTCCAAGCAGGCCTAAAGAATAAAGGAACTCAGAAGAACTGAAAGGATTATTTTTTGAATATTGAATATTTTTTGATTGAAATTGAAAATACTGAAGGAAATAACACTTCAGGAAAAGTTGCAACTTATCTTAACTTGAAAAAAATACCATGGAGAAAGCAAAAAAAAATTTTAAAAAATTAATATTTAAATAAAGCATCCTCAGATGACTGTATTAGGAACTCTGAGGACCTGAACAATAAAGGTGAAGAGAGAATGAAGGGCAGGCAGGACACGAGTACAGGCAAAGAGAAGAGTAACACACAATGTTGGGACACGATATTATTACAGTGGAAAGTTAATTCCACCCTGTGAGATACCTGTGAGGCAGAATACCACTTAAAATAGGCTACATTTTTCCCTCACCCCTTTTTTGACTTTTCCATTAAAACTCAAAAGAGAGACCAAATAAACCTTGGAAGTTTTTGTACCTTTGTCCTAGACTGAACTTGTTCTTTACAGATGAGGCATTTTTTCACCCGCGGTGAGCACAGCGAGCAGGTGGCAATGTGGCCACAGGGGCCAAACAGAGTGTCTCTCTTCATGTCTGAACACACCATACATTCTTCTAAGGTTTCAGAGTCATTGTTGATCATGGATGGACTTCGGGAGCCAACCTGACCACTGCAAAGAAACCTCACAGTTAATTTAAAAGGCACATGGATTGGCTGTTTACCGCTACCCTCCTACGCATCAGGGCATCACCACAAAGCACTCCCAACGTTGGCATCTTCCCAAGCGTGCAGCTGATACCAGAGGGCAAGGTCACATCCTGGAGAAGACATCGTACAGAAACAGGCCACACAAGTTAAGAGTAGCATCTCATGAACGCACAAACCCCTCCTCTCCCACCCTAAGAGTCTGCTCATCGAGCCATACCCTGGAGATTGACAACTGCCCAGCTTCACGCGTTGATCGGGAACATCCTCCCGGTGCTTCGCCAAGGACAGGCCTGTCAAAGCAGCTCTGTCCCTGCAGGGGAACTCCCCTCGGCTCTGTGTCCCCTGCTGCTGCTCACCCAGCAGGGGAGAGTGTGTTGGAGGCCATCTGCTCAGCTGGCTCCTCCAGCCTCCCCTGCCCCAGAACACAACAGCCACAGGGGTGGGGCCCAGACAGACAGATGGACACAAGGACGCTGAAGAAAACAAGCACCTTACACACCAGTGCAGCACCAACAAAAAGAGTCTCTCTGCTGGGCATTTTGAAGGGCTGATTCCGATTTCCACACAGGAATGAAGGATGAGAATCAGGTATTGCCAGTGGTGGGAACACAACGAGGACAAGTGGCAGGCTGAAGCTTCTCACACCGCTGCACTTGCTAACATGGTCTGTCACCGAAACCCCCACCGCTAGAGAAGGGCTTCTGAGGCACCACACCTACCTCCTCCTCTCTTCACAGGGCCGTGCAATCACTCAGGTTGACAGGTACTAAGGTCACCTGATCAAAGCTGCATCAACACCGTGTTCACAGCAGGTTATACTGGGCTTTGACCATTCCAGTCTTCAAAACTTGCAAGGACAGAAATTACAGAACCTCCCTGGGCGACCTGCTGCAATGCCTAGTTATTCTTTCAGGAAATAAGAGTTTCTGCACCACCCCAACCCTTTTCTGGGGTGGTTTGAAGTTCTACCAGCTTCCACCTGCATGTTGCCACTTTCCCATTCTCCTCCCTTCCCTATTAACATGTATGAAAGTGCTGTAAGACTTGTCTAAGTTTCAGCTACTATATATGTAAATAACACCCAAACTACCAGAGGGAAAAACCCCAACTAACTGAAAGGAAATGCCTGTATGTTTTAACACGATTGCTAACAAAGGCACAATGTTTTAAATACATCAGTTAATCTGAGGAAAGCAGAGATTTGGAAAGCATGTATTTTATGAACATACAAACCTGACTTTTTCTTTGTGACACTTGGCCAATGCTTTGCAAAGACTGGGGTCGGGGCAGAGGTCGAGAGGAGACTGGCCCTTCTTGTTACGAATGCTGAGGTCAGCTCCGTTGGCTGCCAGGAAGCAGGCAATAGATGCTGCACTCTTCTTCTCTGCTCCCTGAGTGCCAAGTCCCATTATTAACTGAAAAAAAAACCAAACAAGTAGAGAGACTCTAAACAGTTAGGAACAGTCAGGCTAAAGGAAAACTACTTGACATGCACGTAATGCACAAACACACACACACACACATATAAATCTGTAAGGCCAAGGAAGTGTCTCAAACTCAAAAAAAAAAAATAAAATCACATGGCTGCGTAGTTTTTAGTCAGCTACACTCAACTTTCCTTGAAGGAATTTAAATTCAGCAAGGAATAGTTCATTTATGGAAGCATTCAATCCCCTGCATGCTTACTCTCACTGGTGAAGTGCCTGTCCTGCTATATGAGCACTGGAAAGGGCAAAGTCCCAGGGGGTATATTCAGCACCCACTTGGAAGTGCACTGAAATTGCTGAGTTCAGACAAAATGCTGCTACCACCACCATGCTTGGACTGAAAACACAGTTGGGCAGAGAAATGAATGCACACTTACTTTTAGACTGGTGAATGAAGCATCTGCCCAAGAAAGCCTTTATTTCAACTGCTTTTCAGCCTGGCGGGATTTAAACTCACATACCTGTTCTAGTCATGTAATCTTCCTTTGTCCTTCTACAACTGTCCCTGCATTCTGTATTTCTGTAGGAATCACACAGCATTCACATGGCCAGCTGGACAACTGAAGAGAGAATGCTCCCTGCCACAGCCCAGCAAAGAGAGGATTCACCTGCTCTGGAGCATTCTGGGCCTGCTCCCAACATCTTTTTGTATTAAAGCTTGATCAGATAAAATGTCCAAGTAGAAGGCACACTACGTGCAATGTGGAACTGCCAGCACCACTAAGAATCCTTCAACAAACTACACCAGACTCTATACAAAGGACCAGCTCTGGCACAGCTGGGACAGCTCCAATTCAAGGAGTTTCAGGTGCTGAATTCCAGAATTTTAAAGCCTTCGACAACAGGACACAGCCAGGATTTTGTCTGCACCTCTTTTCCATTAATTAAGTGCCCAATTTGACCAATCTACATCTTTCTGTGCTGCTTTCAGTTTGTACAATCCATCCCTGCAGTTGGCCTTCTAAAAGCTGGCTATCCAATATCACCCCTAAAGCCTAACTAATTTGGGCTGGATTAACCACTGTTTTGTACCTGAAAAACCAGATGTGCTATTTTAGACACAACAGCACACAGGGATAAATGCAAAATACCAGCTACCTGTCACTGTATTCAAGTTTGAGCTACAAGGAAAATGATTTTCAAAACACCCCTAGTTATTTCCATCACTCCTCAGATGTGAATTGGGAAGAAAAAAGGCTTGGTTTGGGTCCATGTCTTGCAGCACATGAAGTATCCCCTGAAGTCTTTACCATGCCTTGATAACTCCTTGTCTTACAGCCACCCTGGCTTCTCTATTTGGACAGTCATCAACATTATTCAAGAAAATCTTGAGCCCCAAAATGCCTCTGCTGCTGTATGCCTTGAAAACACCAGGACAATGTTGCAGACCACCAGAGAGGTGTCAGTGGAAAAAAAACCCAACACACACCCATGAACAAAAATGTCCTATTATGTCTTAGTGCTTAACATGGCTGCAGAAAGCTTCTCTGGAGGCTGCAAGCCTTGAGATGCACCAACACCTCACCTGAGCACCTGTAACCACTGAGCTACCTTTGAAGCTGTAACCACCTATCTGACTTCCAGCACAGTTTCTTTTAATTCAGCATTTAGGTGGTGGCATCATATTGAGTCTTAAAAGCATTTTCATGGCCTGAAAGATAGCCATGTTGAGATAAATTACACTAAATGAACCTGGAGAATAATACATTTATTAAGGATAAAATGTACCCTAGACCAAGGAACACCGCATCTGTAATACAGCACCTGAAATGACTTGTTGGGTGGTGGTAGGGACTGGACTTCAGAAAAAGGGTCCTCCCCCCAGCTCTGCAATCATCACTACGTGCTGGATGAAGAACCACAAGATTATTTGAAGAAATGGAGTTCACCACTTATAGGCCTTGGACGTGGACCTGTTTTTCAGATTGCTAACTAAAATGTGCAGGGCTTTGTGTATTCTCACCCTTGTTCACTACCTGCATTTTTAAATAGTCTATGGAAAAAAAAAACAACTGAAGAAACCTGCAAAAAATTGTTTTAGGTATTCTGATAGCTTATTGTTAACATCTGGTAGGAACCACTAAAAATCAGTGCTAAAGAATTAATTCCATATAATTCCACTTATGAATTAAGCTCATGATATCAGTAATAAGTATTGTTTCATATTTTAACTCATGATCAAAGCAAAAAGTAAAAAATGGTAGAATTTCAATGTTCAATCAATTTCATCAAATATGAAAAATATTTAAAATCCTGCAAGTGAAATGTTTGTGTTTCTTTAGGTTAATAACCTGAAAAAAATCCTGATTTGTTGAAGTACTACACTACAGAGAGGCAGCCTACAGGGGCCAGTAGGTTGACATCTTCAAGACAGCAGTCCAAAGTTAACTGAAACTCAGCCAACAAAAATACTAAAATACTAAAGATTTAGGTATTAAATTTGCTATCAGGAAGAAATCTGACATGTTTCCCAATCTTAAAGGAATTAATAAAAAAACAAAACCAGATTTCATCAACTTAAGTCATCAGATTCAGGAAAAGAAAGCCTTACTGTTTCCCAGATTTAATTATTAATCCTAATTATTTTTTATTATCCATCACCTGTAATTTGCTTTAAAGGCTCAGATGCCTGCACATATTTTACCAGCCCAGATCCTGTCTTTTTGTGATAAATGATTTGAGGTCACCACTGGCTTACTATTAAAACTGTTTACTGGTAAAACCCAGTTTATAGCATTTTCACATTACCTTTATTTAAGTAAAGCTAGAAAGGTACAAGTTTTGTTCTCACAAAATAACATTTTCAATATAGTTTGAACTGCTGATCATCTTAAAGAGTTTTCAGGTATATTTTAGCCAGGGTTTATTCCACCATCTACATTTCAGCCACATTTTATGTTGCTGCCATATGAAATCAAAGTAACCAAGTTTTCAGCTCTCCTCCAAGGGCACGTTATCTTCTCCACGCCACTTAAACCTCCCAAATCTGTTAGTTAGGAAATAAAATCTCTCTGCAGCTGAACAAGTGCAAAAAAATTGACATTTAGTTTGATCAAGCTAATATAGGAGTTACTGGGTGATTGTGATTTTTATTTTTAAAACCATCAGAACATTTTTAGTTGATCAGAGAAACGATCATTCAGGGATGTTTGCTTGTGGTGGTGTCTTCCCCTTCAGCCTTTAAAAAATTGTTATTTAATAGAAATAAACCAATGACACATCTCAAAGGAAACCAGAAGATAAACATATTTCTTCGAAACATAATATCCCCTAAAACTAAAATTTCAAAAGGCAGTAGGAAAAAAAAAACCAACAAAATCCACTTCTTGTGTTAAAAACTCACAGCAACTCTGGTTTCACCCTGGGTGTCGCTAATCAGATGGGCAACACAGAAACCTGGTTATGAAATGCTGAATCAGAGGAGGAGTAGTCAGCCCTCATTCATTCCTCTCACAATTAAATACATGCACACAACGGATTCTCAGAGTCCACTTCAGACCATGCAAACAACTGAGGTGTAATTGCTTTCACAAGTGTTTTCTTACGTGTGTCAGTCACATCTAAAATCTTTTTTCAAAGCTTATTGGGGTGTGTTTCAGTGAGGTTAAGTAACCAGTCTGAAAAACATTTGTTGTGCAGTGAAATTACTGTTTTGAACAAAGGCTTTTTAATAAAGTTGGTGGGTTGAGTGTTTTTGAATGAAATGCAAGTAGCTTACCACCCACAATTAAAATTAGAAAGAAATGTTATGACACTGGTAAGTGATGATTCAGCAAATCTGATCCACTGTTATCTTCTGCATCTTTAATATTTAACGTAAAAACTGTTTGGTTTTTTTCAATCCAAATCTCTCCAGAATTTGTTTCTCCTTTGTCCATCACAAAACTATAAACTTCACCTTTGCATAGGGGTTTCACACAGTTTTTTTGGGTGTCATCATTTCTGTTTTCAATAAAATACTTTGATCTTTATTACTTGGATTTTCTTTGACTATTGCCTTACTACAGCACAATTTCTGAAATGAACTCTGTCAGAAAGGTATGTAGCAACAAACATAGGAAGATTAAGCATGCCTTGTTCTAACAGAATAAACCTTCAGAAGGACACAGAAGCAGCTGCACAACTAAAGCTATAAGGACATGCAAGATGTTGCATCACAAAACCCAATTTTACGTCTTATTCTGTACTGCAATACTGTTTGTTTCTCTTTCCTAAAAAGCTACTTGGAGTTTTTTGGCAGCCACACACATTCACTATGGCAGATAGATAGTAGAAGTATTTAGAACTGAATAACTGTATTTTAATTTAACAAAGATAGTGACTACATGGGCAAAGCCACATATAAATATCAATACTTTTTCTAGTTGAACGCAGAATGCCTGCGTAAACTTATGCCACCAAAAACCAGTTCAACAGTACAGAACTAGACAAACTAGACAGACAAAGAGACAAACGCACAGGAAGAAAGGAAAAAAAAAAAAGAATAAATAAATGCATTTTATTTACTGTGTTCTTTGATGGCTCCCAAGCAGTATCTACCTTGCCCACATCTTGCATATCTTGGAGCTGGCGGAGCTGTGACAGGGTGTGGTGTCTCAGGGCTTCATGCAGGGGAGTATCCCCATCTTTATCCTGAATATCCAGCTTAGCACCTGCACGCACTAACAGCTGAAAAAAGAGAGAATCCAATTTAAAACTCAAAAAAAAAGAACAAAAAAAAAAAAGCACTATTTATTATTATTAGAGGTCCCTTCCAACCCCTAACATTCTATGATTCCTTTTCAAACTTATTCATGAAACTACAGTTTGGGGTGCTCCAGGAGGTCCAAAATGGTTATTCTTTTATTTTGCTACAATTCACAATATTGAAATTTATTTTCCATACTTGGAGCTCAGTCCTCAACTGAACCTTTCACTTATCTCTTTCAAATACCACGCTTACTTCAGCAGAAGCCTAATGCTTGCCTGTGCTCTGAGGGAGTGCTACAAGAGGTGCTATTTTAGAGGATTCTTTCTACCATCCAAACCCTTTAATTCTGACAAGGCAGCCTACAAAAAAACAGTGTAAGATATTACAGCAGTGTACCAGGAACAGAACAAGAGCACAAATCCTTAGGTATGCACACGTTCTTTACTATGAGGCTTCAATGACCTTGAAAATCACCACTTTCACACCACGCTGAAGTTTAGAACTTAATTCACAGTATCTTCCCATTGGCAAAGTAGTTAAGCATGTACTTAGCTTTAGACTTAATCAGCAGAGGACATAAAACCCAGTGACACCATTAAATAGTCTATCTCAGAAGACTTTGGAAAACAGCAAACTGGAAGACTCGACTTTAAGGCCAATTTTAGAAACACATTTAGAAAGAGGTCACATGACACGAGAAGCAAGCAAAGGGCTGCAGAAGGCCCTCCTCATCATATCGCCTTCACATACAGCCCTCCCATAATTTGATGCAGCAGAGCTTTCTTAAATACACAAACAAAACAAATCAATCTGACAAATAAGAATTGCCCCTAAAAACTAAGCCCTGTCACTACTGCTGTTCAGAAACCTGAGGATAGGTAGATAGCAGCTGAGGGTTTCACTTTAGGTTTGAGCTTTAGCTACTCTGTACAATTAGCAGCAGAGGAAAAAGGTATAGCCAGGAGGGGGAATACATAAAGGGGGATCTCAGAACCCACAAGCTTGCAAGGATCTCAGCCTCTGGGAACCAAAGAATCTTAGATTCTAGAAAGGCTAAAAGGAACATAGCTTAAAAAGAATTCAGAACTTCATTTTCACAGAAATATTTGCCTGTAATTGACTGCATCTTACCATTTTCTCCAACCTTTTCTTCCACAAGTGAAGCCAAGAAAACCAGCTGATAGTTGCAACAGTCTCCCCTCGACTTCTCACACTCTCTAAACGCACTTAACTCTGGCCCCAATTATTCTCTCTCTCATATTCGTATCTTGTGTCTGCCACTAGCTCTTAACTGCTTATAAGTTTCTCCTGGAAGAAAAAAATCTAGAAAAGAACTCTTTCCAGAGCAACCTGGAATCCTCAGCTGCCACGGAAATTCAAAGCCTTTGCCTTATTTAAAAGGTAAAAAAAAAAAAAAAAGCCCAAGTGCAAACCAGCCCCTTTGTCACGGCAGCAGGGCTTTTAAAAGAGCCCTGCTACCTTTGACCACTATTCCATGGATGCCTGAGGGTACAACCCAGCCCTGGAAGGTATCCAGTAGGAATTAATTTTGAAATACAGAGCCAAGATGCTCTTTGCATGGCTGCATGAGTTATTTTAGGACTTCTCCAAGTTAATGCAACTCTGCAGTATGGATACTCCACAGGGCCATTCACTGAAACACTCAGGGGTACAGGCAGGGCGGTGCAAGACACAGACGAATCCTTCTCCCTGCCTCCCTTCCTGCTCACCTGCTGCATCAGGGTTGTGTTCCCAGGTACCATGGCAGGTCCAGAAGGGTACAAGAGCTCACCAAAGAGAGCTGCCCAATAGCTTGCAGGATGTGACACTGACTCTAGGCAACCACCCTTTTGGTCACAAGCAGTTCCAGACACGGGGCCACATCACACGTTTCACTGTAACGGGATCACATCCGGCAACCCTCGGAGATGGAGAAAGCTCCTGGCAAACTAAGAGCGAAGAGAGCTGCAGACAGAGGTCTGTGTGGGGGGACAGTTCTCTGGAGGCCTCAGTAAGAGGCAATTTTTTATAGAAGATGACTCTCACTCTACAAAAGGCAAATTTAAACTGTTTCTGCAGAGGGCCAAGGTCAGGCTGATGGATTCACTCACAGGAACACCCAGAGCAGTGAATGCTCTCTGAGCCTCAACAGCCCACACTGGCAATCCAAAGGCTAAGTCGTGTAGGTCCCACGTGGCCAGTGCCCACAGGCCAGAGTGGGTAAGCTGTGCCACACTCTTGTCTCCCGTGCCGGTAACAAAGTCTTGTTAAATTGAAGTATTAACTTTTGCAACCATGCAAGTAAAAAAACCCCAGAAATACCATTGCTTTCTCTGGTAAGGTACTTCTGTTACTGCTAATAGCTCTCCCAAGCTAAAGAGCAGGAAAGCACACACTCAGAAGTAGTTTAACTCATAAAAAGATGTTTCACCTAACTACATTTTGCAAACCCTGTGAGCAAGAGTAACTACTCCTACAGCAAGAGGCATCAAAAATGCTGTTTGAAGGTCCCACAACAGGACCTCAAGACTCAGACGAGTAACAGAGGCACACATTTTCCCTTACTCAACTAGGAGGGAACTGACAACCACAGAGAGGAAAACATAACACACGTGTACAAAAGTTCAGCATTCCTGAAATGTCCTTCACGTTGCCAACGACCTTCTGTGCAAATTGGCAGGTTTCTGAATTGATGGAAATTAATCATGCAAATATTCAATGGCTACATATTGTTAAATCATTTTTTAAACTGCTGATGAAGTCCCCATGTCTTAACAGCTACAGTTAGTGTGAGTCAAGTACCGTTAACCACAGGGCTGGGTGCAAGTAAGATACTCACCCTAACAATTTGTGTATGCTGTCGTTCCACAGCAAGGTGCAGAGCAGTCTGCTGGTTAACATTCTGGATATCCAGGTTAGCATTGCCCTGAAAAATAAGCAAAGCTTTAGCCCATTATCACCCCAGCTACTGAGCTACAGGCAAGGCAATCCATCAGGGCACTGAGCACGACCCTGAATGATTCCTAGTTTGGAGATCTGAGAGCAGATGTGATTAAAACTTTAATTATTCACCATATGGATGTTGATCTGTTAAATCAAACTAGGTATCAGAGCTTTCAGCCCCTCTGCACCATTAGGCCATTGTAATGATCTCAAAGGCAAGTTTGACCTTTAGAGCTCACCACATAGAATCAGAGCATGGTAGGGTCTGGAAGGGACCTCTGGAGATCATCGAGTCCAACCCCCCTGCCAGAGCAGGGTCACCCAGGGCAGCCCACACAGGAA
>WTSP01000350.1:0-18776 GCA_025331215.1 Actenoides lindsayi | reverse complement strand
TATGACTAGATTTTATTAAATATATTAGTATTATTTTCATTTAGTTTTTAAAAATCTATTCTTATCTGGCCATCACATGAAAACACAAAGTGGCACCATTGTTTTTTCACTTACTTTGGAATTAGAAACACAAATAGCCGGGCTGGATTTTATGTTGCATAACACCATCCTTTTATGCAATCAACTGCTTTGCAGAGGGGTTTTGAATTCTGGCAACAATTTCTCAGTGCAGAAGAGCTCCTCCAGATGAACGTGTGCCCGAGCAGTAAACTGCAAATCTGGTATCCGTGAGACTGTAACATGAAATTGCCATGCTTTGGAGAGCGGCCAGCGTCGGATTGGGATTAATTTGCTCGCAGTGTTCAATAAATAACGTTTGGAGGGCCACATGAAAAGCGATCCCCGGTCGTTATGCGCACTTCCCTGCCACGGGCACTATGTTTGGTCACCGAGCTGAAGTCGCTGCGGCAAACGTCTTGGGGTTATTTCTCACTGGGCTTACAGTAAAAGCCAGCGAAAGGGCCTCCCACCACCTGGCAATGAAAAGGAGGATCAGGCAGCCCTGAGAGTGAAACCTCTCTCGGGCTGGGGTTTCTATATATAGGGGAGCTCAGTAAACACCATTATGAACTGCATGCGATCCTCCTGCCCGGAATTAAGGTCACATACATACTTTGTATATGTTTCTCCACTGGCTCGCTTAGCTTGGGAATTAAAGAATTACAGGTGAGAAGCTGGCTACATAATGAGGAGTTGTAAATCCAACCAGCTCCCATCCAGCAAACACCTTCCTTCAGTACACGAGGCAACTGGGGGGGGGCGGGAAGTAAGAATGAGATTTTTAAACCCAGGTGTAAAATCCATTGTAAAGGTCAGGTTTATAAGGAGGCCATCCCCAAACGCTAATGACATGACAGTTTTATGAAGCTGGAAAATGATAGCTTGGCTGAAGCCAAGTAATACTAGAGCAAGGGATTTATTTAAATTGGACTACCTTTTTTTATTATTTTGAATTTTACCCTTGATCCTGCCAAATCTCACTGAGATGAGAAATCCCCACCACTTGTGTGAGTAGCCCCCTCCTTTTGGCTGAACAACCGAGGTAAGAAAAGGTTATTTATGTAAGTGGGGCATTATTCTGTAATCTTATCTTCCAAAGGTCTTATGTATTTTTTTTCTGCAGTATATTTAATTGAAAGTTGTACGAATTTTAATGTCTATACTCTGCAGATAAATGTATAAAACATCAGTTCTTAATAGCTGGCCTCCCAAACAGCAAGAGTCGTTACATGAACTTTAACACAGTTTTAATTTAGAGAAACTGCTTTTCTTGGTTGGAGGACAGGAAGACAACTTGATTGTAAGATCTTATAGTCCAATGTATGCTCTTAAACAGAAGCACGTACAAGTATAGCCTGCACCACCTTAGCTCTGCACCCTGAGAGTAGGCACTTGTGTATCTAACTAGAGCAAAAGTACTTTTTAATTTGCAGCATAAAAAAATATCTCTCATCTTAATAAGATTTCTTCAAAAAGCAGTGTCCTAATCCTTGGGCAATGAGCTAATTCACCCTCTAGAAGACTCCAAGCCCATGGACGCATCCTTCGTCAACCAGGCAGTGCTTGTTATGCTGAAGCATAATGCAACTTTCATTAAGCTGCAGTTTCAAGCTTGAGCCTCAAAACACACAATATCTATAATTATGTAAAACATACAATACCTATCTTTAGCTACACCGGGTTTTTGTTACCTAGTTCCACATTTCCCACAGTTCCTTTCATCGATGATGGTTTAGGAAAAAAAAAAAGATCATATTTTAAACATTAAAATCGTCTATTCTCCTTTCTCCAAGCAGCCCAAAGTTCTCCAACATTTCCCTTTACCGCAGCATTCTGATAAGGCCGGTGGTATTTCGGCACCCGGGAGCATGGGGCTTCGTAGGGCTCTCTGCACCGAGCAGGCGGGCCTGATCCTGCGAGGTGTTGAGGGCTTCCCAGGGAGTGATGAGCTCCCTGAAATCTCTGTGATTCAGATCCCCGGGGCTTGCCAGGCACATCTCCCCAGCACCCTCCCGTGACTCGTCCGCAGCACGCGCCAACCCCGTCCTCCAGCGTTGCCTTCGTGGAGGTTCCCAATTAACCAACTGCTCCTCCCAGTAACGAGGCAGGGAGAATTTGGGGCAAATACCAGCTGCTGTAGAGACCACTCTGCCAAACCACTGATGCGTTTGCCCACTTCCCGACAGAAGGATGTTTGCACGTAGCTCCTCAGCAAAGAGGGTTGGCACGCAAACCCGCTCCCCGTACAGCCCAGCTGGATGTCACAGGGTGGTTCCCTTCCCTCAGCCTCACAGCCCCAGGCTAAAAGGACCCCACCGGGCAATGCTCTTCCTCCAAACAAGCCTCTTCTGCTCAGAGGCTCTTACAGTTGCCAGGCAGCTTCCTATCCCACGGCACACCATGGCCGAGGAGTCACGCAACTCAGCATGGATTGTCTTCTGCTTTGAGTGAGTCTCTAGGTTGAGAGGAATCAGAGGGAACGACTTTCCCCTCCTGCCTGTGAATGGTTTCCAAGCCTCCTCATGAATCAAGATTGAGAAAATAAAACAAACAAAATAAACCCCCAGCCTGTTTCAGAATATTTAAACACTAATCACTTCCTCCTCCTTTTTTTCCAACTTTAAAACTATTTGCTGAATTTAACCCAAATTAACAAATGGGACTGAAGTGTTAAGTAAATGAGTGATCAGCTGTGAATTTTATTTGGCCACGCTCTAGTAATTATTTTCTTCCCTATGCTGTTAGTACCAGCCTAGGTGACAAAAAAATGGCTACGTGGTGGCACAAGTAACAACTCTATTAGCTTGCGGCTGCAGGGTAGCACGTAGCACAGAGATACTTGAGCTAGCATTAAATTGGCTGGCTGGGATGCTGGCCATTCATTCAGCTGCAAAAGCAGAGAGGTTAACTTGGCCTTTTGGTATCCTCGTGTGAGCATTTTTTGTCTCATCACCCCATCACAGTCCCCTCTGCAATGGTGAAGACCCTCAAGGGCCAAACCTGATAGCTTCCTCCTCGTCAGAGAGGTTTTACTTGTTGCTTTAGCATTTGCAATGTAGAAGTGTTTAAAAATATACTAAAAAACCCCCAAACAACAAAACACAGAGCCTTAGGGTTGGGTTTTTTTCCACAAAAGCTGTTCCTCACCTGCTGCTGTATGCTTTAGAAGAATGGAAAATGGGAACTTTATCTGAGTTTATCCCTTTAAAATTACTTTATGTATTTTCATTCCTGTTTCCTGATCCCACCAGGACTAGGCACAGATGGGAGAAAATGCTTCTAGAATAAGACTGTTGCCCAAACCTTAAAGAACAGAAAAGACAACCACAACCAACAGCAACCTCTCCAACCCCCTAAATCCAAAATCATACAAAACAAACAGGCAACATTCCCTTAGAAATCTCCCAACCTTATTTCTAAGGTTGAAAAGACTCCAGGGAGACTCCTTGACTTTAATGCCTCTCTGGCAAAACGCTGAGGTTCACTGATCTGTAATTCATCCCACCTCACACCAGAGACTTGGCCAAGCTGCTCAGACTGGGAGCACAGGCTCCTTGTATAGCCAGCAAAAGAAAATTCAACCCACTTAAAGTTGCTCTGTCGTTAGCCTACAGTAATTAGTTTCTTACTTCAGACGAGTCACTTCGGTGCATAAAGGCAAGTAGCACAAACTTCCCTGCCTGGCCATGACATAACCACCTTCCTTCCCAGTTACGAGGAAAAGCAAATGAGGTTTGCAGAGTCTTTTTTAGGGACTCAGAGAAGTATGTGAGGTACTAGAAACCAACTGCTGGGTTTCAGAAGAAAAAGATATAGATGGGTAGCTCCATCTGAACCGGGATCAGTGGCCTTGCTGGGCCCATGCAGTTAAAGAGAAAGCAAATTTAAACCAGTTTGTGCTTTGGGCAGGTTTTGTGAATGGTGTCAAACCATTTAAGAGCGTTTGTATGGAAAAAATGTAGTCATATATAGAAGCTTGGTGCTGACACCTTGAACAGCACAGCAATGATATATTTAGCTTGAATGAACTCCTGAGCCCTGGTTCAAATGCGTTCAACCAGTGCATGTTCATCTCCGTGCCGGAAAAAGATGATTCCATGAAGGTCTTATTCTGGTACACCAGCAGTCCAAGCCAGTTGACTTTCCATGATCTAAGTCATATGAAGTGAATATAAATAAGGCAGAGAACACAGAGTAATGATTTTCTATTGCTGGCTGATAAAAGGAAGCATGTGCTGATCTTTCTGGGCAAATCACCACTCTCAGCTGAAACCTCCATACCTCCTCCTGTGAATATGTTGAAGAGGGTGGGCACTTCAAGTGATCCGGGCTAAAGTCAAGCACCACTTGACAATAAAGCCCTAGTTAACACATATCCTGTTTGGGATACACATCTGTTTTTAGTGATCAGATAGAACAAAAAAGCAGTTACAGGGACACGATGGCAACCTGAGATAGAGTTGTGCAGCCACAGCGAGAGTACAGCCCATAGACTGAGCTGAGTAGACCCACACTGATCTCTACTGTACGTGGGCAGGCTCTCAAGTTACACCAGTTAGTCCACTGCTTACCAGGAGCCACAGAACTAATCACGTATGTTTAGGGGAAAGGCACGGTTTATCAGATCCGAACCCAGAGGTTCATGTTCTCTCCCTCTACCTAGAAAAGATGGTCATCCAAGGTTACGAGAGAAGTAGCTGAGAGATCAGCATGCAAAAACTTTGATGGCAGCTGCCTTCGTCTGTTAGGCAGCCTTTTCTACCCCAGAGCAGATGGCTTTGAAGTTGGCACAAAAGCCAAAGAGACAAGACATAGATACACGTACAAAAGCTTTCTCGCCCCCGCACGGCATTAATGCCCTCTGAAGACAAGTCACACCAGGCTTTCACAGAGAGGTCTCTGGGTACAAGTGTGGAGGAAGTTCATTACATTCTCCTTTTTAAGAAATTAGCTCGGTTCCCAAGCTTTGTTACTCGGGAAATGCCCGGGTAACTGAAAATTCAATACTGTCACGTTGCTGCAAGAGGTGGAAGACGTGTTTGTCCCCTACCACATTCTGCAGAGGTTTTGTTTTCAGGTATCATGTTTATAAATTCAAGTCCTAGAAGCGGTGAACAAATACTTACTAAGAACATACTAAAAATGCACATGTGCTAAAAGGAAACCACTGAAAATGCAAGAAATAGCTTTTTTTCTTTTGTGCTTATCAGAGGATGATACAGTGTACGACTTAAGTAGAACATCATGGCTTTGTTTTAGGGGGACACACCCCCCCATTAGCAGCAAGAAAAATCATCAGAGCTGTTATTATTCCTGATAATGCTTAAAGTTTTCTGCAATTGTATAACCTCGCTGCTGTTCCTGTGCAGTGTTTCCCTGGAGATGGATGTCAATACCCCGGAGAGAATGAGGCTGTCATTTCCTGACTGATCAGCTGACCTAGCAGAATATGGATTATCTGATCTTCTTTAATGCAAAGTGTTTGTCAGCACTGTGTGTCTGTAACGGCCGGGCAGCGGGGCAGAGCAACACAGCAGACTTGTTAATAAAAACTGACTTTTAAAATAACATGCAATTGGTTGTGTGGATAGAAGTAAAACACAGATAGAGAAAGCAACGTCCTTTTAACAAGAAGTTTGTCTGTTTTTTTTTCTTTATTTGCAAAACTAGAGAAAATTAGGCCCTGGGCTCATGTCTGGTCACTTCCCATTGATCTGGTGCCCCTGACATCAGAACAAGGCAAACCTTCTCCCAGTTTGACCAGAGGAGCAGCTGGCCTGTTGAGTTAACAGCACATGGCCAGATCTGCACCTCCATGAAAGCAGAATCAAAGGCTCACTCCAGCTGCTGAACAACCTGCAGTGCTGCTCTAGCATTTTCACCATGCACAAGGTGGAGATTTCCTCCCAGCCAGACATTATCTGACTTGCCTGAAGCAGAAAAGGATTTCAAGTTTCTAAACTAAAGAGCATGGCAGTGTACCAGGCTGGATCTGTACTGACCAGGTAGCATTTTAACAGCTCTCCTCAGCCTAATTGTAAACGCAGTGTAGCACAGCAATAATCCCCATCCACCCCTTGTCAGCTGGCCAGGACTAAAACACAGTAGAAGATAGGAAAGCGAAGTGAAATGTCAGAATCTTTTGCCTTAAGAACCCAGTATCTTCCACAGACACCGTTGTTTGATCACGTGAATGCTGACACAAGCACGAAGACAAGGATGCAATAGCTGCACTGGCTATTTAGAGACACACTGTATAAAGATCAACAGATGTTTTCAGAACAGCCATGTACTTCGGTGGTTACTTCCAAAAATTTCCATTAGAGAAGTCAGAGCGTTAGACAAAACCCTCATACAGAAACTGAGAAAAATAAAAGTCCTGGATTGAGATTTTCTGGAGGATCCACTGGTCATTAGGCTAATCACTATTCTAGTCTGTTACAGGCTGCTTCTGTCTTTGAAAAAATACCAGTTTAAAACACAGAAGTGTGGAAAAAGTGAGCCATAGGTTGTGATGCTGTCAATAACTCACAGCGACACCCCAGGCAAGGGACGCGTTAAATTCTTGGCACAAGGTGAAAAGTTAATCGTACTGCCAATCCCAAACGTGTAAAATTCAAAATTAATCAGATTTTTTAAAACAGTGTAGATAGCTGTACTACCCATTGGTCACTCTCAGATTCTACTCTTAAATCACAGGCAATGTTCTAATAAAAACCAACCCTGAAAAATAACCCACATAACAAAACACAACCCTAATTCTGCTGCTGTCATGGCAAAGTTTCAATGCAGCTGTGGCGTTTTGCTAAAATGCCCAGTAAGTACAAACACAAAGTATTTGTATTTGTAAATACAAAATAAAGGGCATCTTGGTGAGAGTCTCAGCGCAAATTACACCCCAGGCAAGTTTCAGCTAGGTCAGTATAAAAGCACAGTTATTTGTTTTGTCTTTGAAATTGGGTTTATTTTACCCAGTCCTCTTTACTAGAGGTGCTAAAGGCACTTGCCTAATTTCCAGAGTGAACTCTCCAAGCAGTAAGTCATTTCAGAGTGCTTTAATCTGCAGGATAAATAAACACACCATGTTTGCACAAAAACCCAAGCACCACAGGCTGAGTAGCTATCAGACATCTACAGGGTCAAGGCTTTTTCAGAGCAACTGGGAGCAAAGAGTGAAAATGAAGATGATTATCACTGCTAATGAAGGATGAAGAGCTCAAGCTGGCCATATGGTAGAGCCATCAGGAAGGATGTCAAAAATTGGCTAATAAAATCTAGTAAGTGTGAAGTTCATGTGACCTTTCTATATGGAAAGCGAGCTCTCCGTAGAGAGTGAGCTCACAGAGCTGCCAGATGGGAGGAAATGTCTGGTACAATACCTTCCCTGCTCTCAGTTTAGCATGTTGGAGCAGAACAGAGCCTGTGCTTTCGCTAATCTCTCATTTCATCTGACGAGCAGCACAGACAACCATCAGGGAGACTATTCTGACCTTCATCAAACATTCACAGAGCCCCCAGCTCGAAGCAGCTAACTTTACCAGCGTCCTGATAAAATTCACCCCCTTCCTGCACTTGAAGGCAGCCTAGAACAAGACCCCTGGTTTCAGAATTTCAAGATTTAATTTGAAACACCTCCTAAGACTCAGGTCGGGAGTGGAATTTGAAAATGCCGCCAACCAAAAGTCACCCAACTAGATGGATGGTCTTGTTCTCCTACCTGACCACGGCCAGGCTGTGCTTGGTCCTTTGCGTGGTCTGTTTGTGCAGTGGCACAGGAGAGGGGCAGGCTGGAAGGTCCCAGTGAGGCATCAGTAGCCTTCACCAACCAGTCACTTTCCTTCTGCCATGCTGGTCCTATATTAGAGTCCTTTGCCCAGTTGTTTTCACAGATCACAGTACTGCTGTAGTTGGAAAAGACCTTTAAGATCAAATCCAACCCTTATCTAACTCTTCCAGAGCCACTACTACACCATATCCTTGAGCACTCCATCTGGATGGCTTTTAAATACATCCAAGGAAGGTGATTCAGCCACCTCCCTGGGCAGCCTGTTGCAGGCTTTGATAACCCTTTTGGTATAGAAATTTTTTACTCATGTCCAACTTAAACCTCCTCTGACACAACCTGGTGCCACTTCCTCTTGTTCTATCAGTTGTGACTTGTGAGGAGAGACCAAACACCCGCCTTTCCACAGCCTCCTTTCAGGTGTTTGTAGGGAGCAAGAAGGTCTCCCCTCAGCCTCCTTTTCTTCAGACTACACACCCCCAGTTCCCTCAGTCCCTCCTCCTACGGCTTTTTCTCAAGACTCTTTAAAACTTTCCGTATGGCACAAACAGACAGAAGGCACCATTTCCCACCGAAGGATTAGACGCAACCTCTGCCCAAAACCTCGGCTACTTTTGCCTACGCAAAAAGGCTCCTTTTGCTGGGCAGGGAGGGTAACTTGCTGTATTTGAACTTACTCAAACTGGTCTGATAGCCCCCTGGGAACTCCTGGAGAAATCCAGGCTGTCGCAGATTTCTCCAGCACCTTCTCGTCCCCCAGCTGTAACTTAAGGCTTACGTTGGGTTTAGGTGTTTGCCTTTTACAGGCAAGTTCTTGCAATGCCGCGTGCTCTAACCACATTTGCAATGAGCTACTGCTTAACTGCAGAGTTTGAGCAGTTATCTGAGATCAGACCAGGGTCTGTCAGGACCTCGCAGAGTCCCTTGCTAAATAGAAACAAGGGAGATGTGCTTAGGGGCACCTGCGGGACAGAAGTGACATCTGTTGTGCCCATATTTTAGCGGCACTAATCCATGTCAGGAAGAGCAGTTTGAAGCCCTCGGGGTTTAAGTCAATCACACTGAAATGCCACACACAAGAGGACCGGGGGTGGTAGATGTCTCATCAGGGTCTACCATGGGTCACGTTCAGTCAAGACAGAAGACATTTGGGAATTTTAAGGAGAGCTAAACCCTGGCCAGCCGTGCCTCGCTGCCGGAGGTGGCAAAGGGGAAGAGGGACAAGCTGCAGCTGTCTTGCCTCAGCGCAGGAGCCCAGGCTGTGGGTACAGCTCTCGGGGAGCTATTTGAGATGATCTCTGGTTTAGGAGATGGGAAGAGTGTGTGTAACGAGAGGGACACGAGGGCACCCAGAACATGCCCGCTCTGTGCAAGGTAGTGCAGGATGAGACACCCCCCCCCCTTTACAGACACCTACACCTCAGGACCTTGCTGCTCAGCAGCTCAGACCCCAGAGGTGAGGACCGTATCAGACTAACCACAGGCATCTCAGCCAAGGCAGCTACCTCCAGCAGAGAGCTCCGGTGCGGCGGCTACATCGCTTCTGCACACAGAGCTCGCTGATCTGGAGTCAGCTTTAGCATCCCAACATCCTGCTCCCTCACACGTGTGCTCTTCACTCATAGGAAACCCTGAAATTGCTGCTGCAAAAAGCCACAGACAGGCACAGAAACACGTGGAGAGTAGGCAGCTCTTCTCCCTCCAGCCTGTGAAACGATGTCACATCATGACCTGCCTTCCCCTCCCTTCCATAAGCAACGCACAGTACCAATATCTCTCTTAACATGCCCCTCACTGTTCAGCAGGCCAGTCTAGCTGAGTAAATGCTGCTGTGGTAACATATAGTGCTGCCTGCACAGTGTTGTTCACATCCATGGGCACTTCTGCTCTGAAGTAGAGACATTTACCATCCTCATTGCTCTTTTTTTCTAAATAATTTTTGATTATGGTGAAGCGCACGAAGAAAGAATGAAATACCAGATTACAGCTGCAAAGCCATTGGCAGTTTGGGGAATAACACAGGACATGCAAGTTCTCTGAAAGTAACAGCACGAGCAAGCTTTTGCCACGTTTCTGATGAGAAAAGCTTGATGCCTTTGTACCGAAAGATCCTCTCGCTGCTCTTTTAGATCCTGGCTGTGGTCACATTTCATTCATTTCCTCTACAGACCACAGGGTGGCAAAGTCAATCACTTGGTGCTTGGCTTCTGCACGGCCAGATGAGAAGCTGGAAGGCTGGGTCCTCAGCACCTACACGTGCAGAGCTGCATGAAGCCCCCCCTGCCCTTGAGCGAGCAGGAACCCCAACCACAGCAGCATGCGCTCCATCATCCGGATACACAGGTTATATTCCCTTCCCATGGGAGGGACACAGGGTGACACAGATGCGGATACCACAGCAGAAGATGGGCTTCCAGGTGGAGTCCATAAAAGGCCAGGTCTTGGTGCGTTCTGGGTCTCCAGAGCCTAACATGGACTGATGGCACTTCAAGGCCCTGCTGACGATTCACGCTGCAAATAAACTTCAGAAGGCAGCAGGTGCTGAAGCTCGTCAGAGGCTGAAGTGCAATTGTTTTCTAGTGAACAGAGTAATTTGAAAAGTATTTGTGCCATCTTGCTAAAAACACAAACTGTGCCACGTTTATTTTTAGGTGCGGATAATCCCTCTGGGAAGAAACCACAACCCGTTATGTCACACGTAAATCAGAGCTACCTGCTGGGACCACCACAGAGCTTACTACGGTGCTTTTTTTTAATGGCTAGCTCCCCAAACCCAAGGCTATATATTCTCTTGCCACACGGCGAGCCAGGATGAGCTGTTAGGTATCCAAACGTTAATTTACATCTCGAACAACCTGCTTTCTCAGGGAGCAAAATACTCTCTGGGATTGAGGCGCTGGGCTGCAGCCCCCTCCTCCTCAGCACGTTTCTAGCCCAGGCTTTCAGCTTCCTGGGGAGTACTTGGTACTCCCTGATAAAGTGGGAATTTTATTGGTTTTTTTTCCATGTATCTCCTGTTGGGTGAATAATGCCGTGCAGATGGGAAGGGAATTGAGGTGGTGGTCTCAGGGCTATGCAAGCATGTAATGTATTAGGGGTTTAGGTGGATGGATGCTTGATCCTGCTGTGGCAGTTCTGGGTAGTCGTGCAGCAGGCAAGCAGGCAGCTCTTGGTAACCTCTGCAGGGGACTAGCCTCCGGAGAGGCACAAAGAATTCCTCTGAATTACAGCTGAATTCCTCTGAATTACATCTGGCTGTTGCTCAGGGTTCCCCCCCCCCAGGTTGTTTTTTTTTCAATCTCTTTTCAGCACCACACCGTGCTGAGCCCTCGTCTGCTCCAGCTGCTGGGCTCCAGTTCCTCACCACAGTAACATCTGCATTAAACCACGTGATAGAATTCACCCCTGGATCCTGCACAGCCCTGCTGCTCCACAGACAAAGGCAACATGCACCTTCAGGTATCAGCATCCCTGTCAGATTAATAGGATTCATGAGGGACGGTGGAGTACAAATCATTAAAAAAAAAAAGAACCCAAACATTTCCTGTATCAGCAACAAAGCATGTACTACACAGCAAAGGATGCGTGAATATCCAAGTATACAGAGAAGGGTTATGTTGAAAGAAAGCAGTTTCTGCAAGACTTCCTTAATAATATTTTCTGTTCTTGTGTTCTATGCTATGGACAGTCCTGGTTATCCATTGTCTTTCATTTTCTACCTTAAAATGCTGTTTGACCCTCAGTTCTTCCCAAAGATGATCATATTCACAGTGCAAGGTTCTGCAATTATGCTTTCCCTATCCTCCCCAAAAAATAGCATTCTTCCACATCCTCTTCACTATTGGGGTTGGACTTGGTGATCTCTGGAGGTCCCTTCCAACCCCTACCATTCTATGTTTCTACGATTTGCAAAATAAGGTCTGCAAATCTAGTGTGGACACACACTATTTAACTGATTAAGGCAGTACTGCTTCAAATGGAAGTGGTAAAAGCATTTAACATTTGCTTAAGACGTTAAAAAAAGTAAGAAAAAGGAGCGTGTTTGGATGAGTATTTTTTTGTCCTCACCTCCTTCACTGTCTCCCATGCTACTATTATTTTCTTAGCGCCACAGGAGCACTCAAAGGCTTTGGTTTTGTTTGTTTGAGCTGTGCATCCACACGAGCTGAGGAGAACGCCTTGCTCTTGGTTTCTGATGGACTGGGCTCTGCTGACAGTTCAGAACACGCTTGGTTTTTAATGTAGTGGCACCGCCAGAGAGGCTGCAGATTTTTGCAGGGTCTCGGTGAAGTGTGAGCCCACCAGGCAAGGAACAGAAACAGTGGGGAGACATTTGGGAAACCAACAAACAAACTCAATGAAAAATAAACAAATGTTTCCATGTTTCTCAGCTAGGGGAAAACACTGATTTTTAAAGGTAAAATTAGAAGCGAGAAGAGGTAAAAATGTTACCAACTTTTTTTTTTTTTCTTAATCAAAAGACGCACTCTGCTGTAAAACTGCGACTGAGCTGAAAACTCTGTTTGATTCTAGCTCCTCCTGCTCTTTCTCTGCAAACATGTGCCCCTTCAGCCAGCCTGACTCTGCAGGGCTGCGGGAGGAAGAACTGCTGAGCTCTCTCTGTAGATGCCAACCCGTGCGACCTTTACCAGGGAGCGAGGGGAAGAGAGAGGCTCCTGTGATCCCCGCTGACTGGAGGGAAGCGACGCGGAGAATCCCACGCTGGCACCCGCTGGCTGCTCTTTCCTGGACACCCTCTTGCAATGCCTGTCAGGTACTTTCTTCTAAGAAAATTTATGTGCCAGAGCGAGAGAGTAACGCGTTTCCCCGTAGCCCGGGAATGACCTAGGGTGGCTGGACTCGACAGGTATTTATCCTGCCTTCGGGGAGAGGGAAGGGGCACAGCCTGCTGCAAACGGGGCTGCTCACCCTTCATGAAAAAAGGCAAATGAGAATTCTCTGGCGAACCCCCCAGGCATGGGTGTCACCCTCTGAACCTCTCATTCTTTTCGCTCCCCTCCCCTGGCCCACAGCGAGGCAGCTCGGAGGTCTGGGGGCAAAGCCAAGGGCAGCATCAGCCACGTTCCCTGTGTTCGGTCTCGGTACGCAGCCGTTATTTTCTCTTCCTGCTCACAAGACGCCGGGATGAGGTGAGGATGCTGTGATATGACAACTGCCCAAAGAGCACAACTGCCAGCTGAAATCCTGTCTCTATTTCTCTCCTCATTAAAGACATAAAAAAAAAAAAAATAATTAAAACTCCAGACTAGGTGATGAGAAAAACTGGGCAACTCTACTGTTGGACAAAGCTCTGCCAAGAAGGACAATCCCATTTTCCCACTCCTCTGGCTTCAGATATAGTGTGGTAACCCCAGCTGCAGGAATTGAAGTCTGGTCTTTAAACTGAGATGCCAGGCCACCTTCGTGGCTCATCTGGACAGCTGCAGGGCTATCCCAAGTGGAAGGGAGGGGGATCAGAGCAACTGCTTAGTACATGAGCCTTTGGGTATCACCTGGAGGAGTTGCAGGAATTCTTTCGTACCCTTCACAGAAATGACACACTCTTGTTATGTTTACTCTCCGTCCAATCCTTTTAGATTTATTTTATTCTGCGTAACTATGTTCCAATTATATTCAGGATTACTCCCAAAATAGTAAGTGCCTTCATTTGCGCATACAGTATTTGCCTGCTTAATACTGTCCCCAAAAAGGAGCTTGGAAAGCAAGAAATTAAAATACCATTCTCCAGATTGCCCCTACAGACAGCTCACTGCGAAGCCAAACAGAGAACTCACTCCTGCAGTTCTGCATTTGGCTTCGTAATCGAAGGATCAGGGTAAATTTTAGCTTTTTCAGCAAATAATTAGCTTCACTAAAAATAGCCTCTGTTCCTTTCTTGAACTCTGCGATCGCTCAGCTAAACTAACAGATCCAACCAACCAAATTCAGTGGTGCTGGGGTGGGTAGAGGGTCACTTTTAGGTGATAAAAGGTGAATGACCCTCCTGAATCGTTGCGTTTGACAGCTCTGATGTCGAAACTCTTCTCCAAAAGAAAGCCAGTGGGTTTTTATATTCACCTCCCTTGGGGCCACTTCTGGAGATGTAAAGTGTAACTCTGCGTTATTTATTTTCCTCTACCTTTGTTATAAATTCTACACATTTTCCTATGTAGAAACTCCTAAAGCATACCAAGCATCCCCAAAAAAAGCTATTCCAAGTCCCATACGTAAAACACAATGGAAAAAGTTACTGGTGGGTTTTTTTTTTTTTAACCCCTTTTGAAAGTGAAACAAAGTAAGATGAGAAGCCCAGCACGTCTGCACCTCACTTTTTAAACTTTCCAGTGCTATTAATCGCTCCATGAACCTGCAAAGTATGAAAACCAGTGGCCATGCAGCTACTAAAAGCAGGCTACCGGCTGCTTTAGCTCCCTGCCCTGCCTCTGAGCTCTCTCCTCGGCTCACTCTGACTGGTTTCCCTGACCTGCCCCAGGCTGCTCTGGTCAAAGCAGAGGTGGGTGGAGCAGGGCAGCCTCCAACCTGCAGGCTCTTCCAAACCAGGGAAGCTGGTTTGGGGCAGAAAGCTAAATAGCCGTGTTAGCAGGGCCAAAAAGCCCTGTGCTCTCCTGCAATGCAAAGATGCTGTAGGAGCTGCAAGCCTTACAGTTCGTGGCTGCCGTGGCGTGGCTGGAAGCAACGTTGCCATTAAGAAAAGAGGTTCACGCCAAGTTTACCCCAACTTCCCTCGGTGGACATGTAAGGAGCAAAGTCCCAAGGCAGGAGTTCAGCGGTGGAAGAAGTCATGGTGTCAGAAAGCAGCCCCAAACCCTCCCTTTCACCAGAGAAACCCGTTGCTAAGTCGCATTTGTACCATTCTCGGGCCTCTCGGTGACAAGAGTGATATATGGCTGCCCAGCAGTATTTATACCCCGGCGACCAGGGCAGTATCTGGGGAGCGCGGTATAAATACAGACGGAACCATAGCCAGGGAAACCCAAAGAATGGGCGAGGAGGGCGAGTGGCCAAAGCAGCTGAGAGACATGCTGATTCAGTGCATCTCCTTCAGCTGTCCTCAGCAGCAGGTTGCCATGGAGTGGAGGTTGGGAAGGTTAAAAGAACCAATTTTTTTCTTCTCCCCCCCACCTTTAAGAGCCTGGTTTTTATGCTCTGCTTGAGCCCACAAGGTGCTTCGTGTGAGTATCTGACCAGAGTACTTTGGGTTATTACAAGAAGTCTAACAAACATATAACTGAAGTGATGATTTGGCTCACACCTGCAGCACGTGAGGTTGGAGTTGCCATCTGTCCTGTAGTGACAGGACAAGGAATAATGGCTTGAAACGGGAAGAGGGTTGGAATGAAGAAGGAAATTCTTCACTCTGAGTGTGGTGAGACACAGGCACAGGTTTCCCAGGGGAGCTGTGGATGCTCCATCGCTGGTTGTGTTCCACTCCAGGTTGGATGGAGCCTTGAGGAGCCTGATCTAGTGGGAGGTGTTCCTGCCATGGCAGTGGGATTAGAACTAGATGATCCTTAAGGTCCCTTCCAACCCAAACCACTCTATGATTCTGTGATACCTTTCCAAAATACCTCAAACCTAGTCATCTTCTCCCCATTTTTACAACAGGCTTCAAAGACAATTTTCACAGCAGCTTTGCTCTTGGCAAGAAAAAAGAACTGTAGTAAGAAAAAACTATATATCAGCTTGGTAATACAAGGGCTTCCTGAGCTATGGGTTTTGATCATGAAAGATCTGATGCAGCCTTTATTTTCTTTGCAGTTTTCCCTCTTGTACATTCCTGTAGATAAGGATCTGCTCTGTATCATCTGAAGGACCTGACAGTACCTACTGTAATAAGAACGCACCAGCTCCTCCTGGATAAGATTTCCACTTTCCTCCCCTGCTGCTTTACTCACCAGCAGCATATGTGTTTGTGCTGAGACACCCCTGAGACAGCTCTCCTTCAATGTATTGTATTTCTAAACATGTCTAATGTTAAAGAAAAATGGAATTTAAGATAAAATAAAAGGGTTTTTTTCTGATGTCAGGCTGTTTTTATTTGCAAGGAGGATAGTTTACTCTCCCTGTACTTTAGGTCCTAAAGGGAGCTCTCAGCACTTAACTACATGCTGGTAGCACAGAGCAGCCAGTCAAGCCTGCTCCCCACATTGCAAAGCAGCCCAAAAACGTGACCAAAACCTATTGCTTAGAATGCCAAAAATCAGTTTTCACCTTGACTCCCAAACAAGCAAAAGCTTGTTTTTCAGAGTGCTAAGAGGCGCTGCTGCTGCCCAGGTTATATCTTGTAACCGTGATAGCAGACAAAGAATCAAAGTGACATTTTCCTTCTTGGCATCAACTAAACTGCCCCCACCTCCACCCCCGCATCTGACTCCACAGTTTTTTTTCTGGAGATGCTGAGTGTGAGCCCTATTTGTGCGCTGGTGAGACATCTCCGAGGTATGCTGGATGTGCAGCTCTCCTTTGACGAACGTGGTTACGAACATGCATCTGTTATTAACATGGATTTTTATCACTTGTGATATATGCCACAGATTAAACGCTGTCCAGTTTCTCGTGGATATACTTTTTGTTACATTCAGATTGAATTGCTATAAATCCTTTGCCTGCGCCTTTGCCAGAAACACTCTGACATGATCTGCAACCAATACAGAAGTCAAAATAATTCTCACTACCTGAAGCAGATAAACTTCCTGCTCTATTCTGAGATCTCTACGCCCATTCTTCTGTATTTATTCAGAGTGGTTTTGTTCAATGGACTTTTCACTTACAGCTTCAGTTTACTTCTGCCAGCCTCAGGACTGCTATTAAACCTGCACTAAAACAACAATGAATTTCAGCAGCATTTCCTAAAGAACTAAGCTTGATTTTAGCAGCTTAAACATGGTTTCAATCTCATGAATACTTTTCACGGCCACACCACTTCCTTTGCAGAAGCCAGTGACGTGCAAGCTTCCATCAGTGATGCAGAACGGGATTTGCTTTCAAAAGCACGCGGGTTCTGTTCCCAGCTGTGGTACGGGTTGCTTGGCCTCACCAAACCACGCAGCTCACCCAGACTTCTGACTACGTATCTCCAATATCTGCTGCGATTTCATGCACAGTTTTGAGCCCCACCACGAGCACATAAGCTCCCAGACCTCTGTCTGACACTGGCACAGCCTGTGAAACCCCTGGACTGCACATCTCTGGGTCTATCGAGAAAACCAGCCCCGTTTATGTGTCAAAGTGCTACAGGCCCCTGCAGCTCTGGAATGAGCCTCTGCACTTCCGCGTGTGTTTGTTGCTTATATTAGAGCGTGACTTGTGTCTGGCTCTCGGGACTGAGAGGATGATTCCCATGGGCAGGTTCCTACAGAAATATGGCAGGGAAGTCTTTTGCTTAGCACATGAAGCTCTTGTGCTTCTTCTAGTACTTATACGTGTGCAATATATTTTTTACACCAGCTAGTAAAATGCTTTCTGTAGGTATAGTATATTTACTTTGGTCAGCACTGGCTAGGTGACAATCTATGCTTTTTTTTTAAGGCCTGGAGTATTATAGACAAGAAATGTGGTTTGAATAACTAAAAGATCGTGGATATACAGGGGGGGGCTTTTTACTTCTATGCATGGTTACATTTCTCAACAGGTTACAGACTGCGGGGTTCTGGTTTTATTCCACCGCTGGCAAAGAATCTCCTGGATTGTCAAGTACTTTCAAAGGAAGAAGTTAATTAAGTTTTCATGTTCATAAAAATAATGACGCTGAGAGCTGGCACCTCATGACCTTCTCGTCTCAAACCACACATAACCCACCCCCCTCTAACCTGTATCATGCTCTAAATGTAAAAACTAGAGAACTGCCGAGAAATAAAGGTGACTGACCAGAGGCCCCAAATTACATATCCAGGTATTACACCTTGGAGCCTGTCAGGACTGGGAAAGAGGACAGACTCACTGCCTGGATACACGTGCAAATAGAATTTGAATCCAAAGAGGAGATTCTTAACTTCCAGAAACCAAATCATAGTAACAACACAGCCCTCACGTTTCTAAGGGTCGCTTCCATTCTCTTTACAGTACCAGCTCTGCATCTCAAAGCTCAGTTTTCCTAATTCTTCCTCTTCGAACAGAAAAATCCTCACCGGTTTATTCTCAGGTCATACGCAAAGTCTGTCTTTGTTCAATCACAACTTATATTTCAGTCATCTATACGGTGGGCTACAACCGTCTTTTAATTAGTTTTTGCCCCTCTGCAATGAAACGAGATCGGTGGCTACACTTGGAGCACATCCACGGTGTTGACAAGGTCCGAGCCTTACCAACTTTGCAACGGATACCCACGAGTGCGCCCTGCTCTGCTGGAAGGTAGCGGAACCAAAGAGGACGACCCACTCCTCTGCAGAGAGGGCACGCGGTATATTCCCTCCTCCCACAGCTACCGCCTTCGGTTTAGCCAAAGGGGGCAAAACATTCGTTACAGCTGCAAAGCGAAAGCGGGACGTGAAAGCTGCGTTGCGTTCGAAACGGAGCTGGCCCTCTACGCCAAAGCCACGCTGGCCAAGACGTACCAAAACCCAACTCCCCGGCCCCTCGCCGCTTTACTTGTTTATGTCAGTTTGGAGATTTTTAACATTAGAGTTGCGTTTGTCTGGACTGGTTTTCAAGGCCTAATTTTAACACGCGAAGCGGGGCGAGGTCGCCGCTAGGAAGGCCGCAATATAAATAAGAGGACTTGGCGGGCGGGCCGATCTGTTGGCACGGGGCAGACACGTAGGTCACGTGGAAGCCCAGTGCAGCTGTTGTAGGCCGTGGTACAATAAATAGCTACGGGGAAGCGGCGCGGTCACGCGGGGGGTTTTTTTTTTTTTAATACCCACCACTCGGCTCCTTGGCCGCCCGCCCCCACCCTCCACAAAAAAGCCCACCC
>WTSP01000349.1:23087-36853 GCA_025331215.1 Actenoides lindsayi | reverse complement strand
AAGAAAAGAAAAGAAAAGAAAAGAAAAGAAAAGAAAAGAAAAGAAAAGAAAAGAAAAGAAAAGAAAAGAAAAAGGTTTAAACATTCTTTATATTCTTTGTACCTAGAAATATTTCAGGCTTGTCAGTATGTTTGTGGTTTAGGAAATAGAAATTAACTCCAGAAACCCCAACATCCTTCTTGGAAACAAGGGATTAGCTTTATTACCAGCAGAATATTTTGATATCAACAATTAGTACATACACAACACGTTAGAGAATCAGACTGCATAAAAGTAAAGCAGAGCTTTTAATAATAACAAATAATGATATATATTAATTTTAATATATTTTAATCCTTTTCCTTTTTTTTAGTGTTGTTGGATTACTTAACTGTCTTTGGCATACATAACACAGTTGAGATATTTAAGACAATCAGTCATTTCCAAAGACTAAGGAAACCTGAGTTCATTAGCGGATGTGAGTGTGAAATAGCCTTGTCATTGATGAAAATTTTCAAGATGTTAGAAAATAATTATTGCAAAAAGGGATGAAAAATAAAAATTGCATACATTTGTATTAGCCAACCCTCAAAGAGAATTTACTGAGGAGCAAGTAAAACATTAGATTTGTTTCAAACTATTTAAGTTTTGATAATTGTAATGTTTTTCACTCCACTACATAAAAAAATAAATCTACCTTTCAAATCTTAAAATGGGAAATGTTGCCACCTTTGAAATATTACTGGAAAAATTAATTCTGTAAATTTTTTGAAAGCAAAATACATTGTGGCTTAAACTTTCCAAAAATTTGTAAAAGTTTCAGTTTTGAGAAAGAAATACCACAAAAAAAACCCAATAAAAACAAAAACCAATGAACAAAATGAAACCCTTGCAACATATCTGATCAATTCTGTTAATCTGTTCCTTTCTGGTGGAGAATTCCTTTCATACTCAGATTCCTCCCACATTCTTCTGCATTGCGGAATCTTTCTAAGTAAAGCCATTCTTTGATGTAATGAGAAAACCAAATTTTCTTAGGAAGTTCCTTAAATATATTTTCCAGTCATTCAATCTGCCAAATCATTCTCATCGGAAGAATGTTGCTATACTTTCAGGCTTTTTTTGACGGCAGAAATAAAGAGTTCCTGCTTGCTACAGTCAACTGTAAGAGTTACAAAGCTCATCTTGTAGCAGATCCCATTTTATCTGTATGTCAAGAGATACCTTCTATACAGCAATTTCATACTATCGATTTTTAATTACAGATCCCACACATTTCAAATGGGGGCATTTAATTCTCAGGAATTGGCTCTATGTGATCCTGTGACAGGAAGATAAACATTGAAGATTAATCTGAAACTCCACCATTTCCCAAATCCATCCCCTGCCCAATTCTGACAAGTTGCATCAAAAGGAAGTGAAATTTAAATGCATAACCCAGTTTTGCTTAAAGAGAACAATTTCTATTTATTTCCTTAAAATTTAAAATTACATAGGCAAAAAAAAGTGATGGGCCTCCATAATGGACTATAATGGACCTCCTTTCAGTCTGTAGAAGAGAAGGTTCCAGGGACACCATATTGTGGCCTTCCAGTATCTTAAGAGGGCCCACAGGAAAGCTGGGGAGGGACTTTTTAGTCTGTCAGGCAGTGATAGGACTAGAGGGAATGGATTAAAACTAGAGATAGGTCGATTCAGATTAGACATTAGGAAGAAGTTCTTCATCATGAGGATGGTGAGACACTGGAACAGGTTACCCAGAGAGGTGGTGGAAGCCCCATCCTTGGAAGTTTTTAAGAGCAGGCTGGATGAGGCTCTGAGCAACCTGCTCTAGTGGGAGATGTCCCTGCCCATGGCAGGGGGGTTGGAAGTAGATGATCTTTAAGGTCCCTTCCAACCCTGACAATTCTATGATTCTATTTTAAAATTATTTTTAAAAATGCTTTAATTGACCCGGAGTAATAAATTTCAGACTTTTTTTAATGATATATACTTTAATGTTGGCTTATCGTTATGTTTGAGGAACTACTTAGTTCAGTCTTTGATTCGTTTTCATTTTAATTATCTGAAACTGTTTCCTATGGCAAATGTACTTGCAGTAAAATAACTTCTGATACAGAGCAATCCCATTTCAGCTGATACTTGAGTTGCATGTATATCCTTGTACAAATCATTTGGACAACTTACAACCTATGACAGTTTAAAAATCTCTAGATTTTTTTTTTAAATCTCTCAGTATCTCTAGATTTCTGAGGAATAGAAAATGTCCTGATTATTATCCTCTGTTTTTATGGGCAAATTTTCCTGGGTTTTTTTTGCTATGTGCCCTTGTTAATATATTCCCCAGAATTCTACTCTGTTTCAGATGCTGAAGCTTAATTAAATTGGAATACAGTGTGGACAAATTGGGCTATTTTCCCTTAGCATGATTACTTATTTCATCAGCCTAAATAAAGAAACTGAGCTGATACCAATTGTGCAAATGTTATGTATGTCATTTATATGCAACTACATCAAAGTCCCCTAACAGATTTTTCAGTAAACTGGAGACAAGATTATCCCAAGATGATATACAAGGGAAACATAATACATGGAAGAAAATATGTCATTAATGTTAAAAAAATTATCTCAAAACAGCAAGCAGAATACTATAAAATGAAGTTGAAATTTTTTTTATGATTATTAAAATAGGTACTTATCTTACAATGCTTAAGCAGATCAAATGAGAATTCAAAGTAATAAAAAAGGAAATTAGACACTTCATAACATACCTAAAGAATGGATTAGACATGAATTTAAATGATTCATTCATATTTCTTTGTTATGAATGTAAAATAAAACCAGTAGAACATGAATGCAAAGCCAATTTTATTTAGACTAATTGGCTGGTATGAAGTGACACAACAGTATAGGTTATAATGGTTATTGTATGTATGAATACCCTGACAGAAATTTGGTCTCTAGTCTGGGACCAAACATAGGACATTACTTTCCTTGAACAAGAATGCACATTTTTTTCCTACTCTTTTCTCTGTTAGGTCAGTAAAGTGTCATTTAAAACTAAATCAGCACTATATAGACAATATGAGAGGCTACCTATGCTTTCATCTTTGAAAAGCCTATAGTAACACCTATAAAAAAAAAAATAGTAAAAATTATAGTAAGACCAACTGCAGCATACATAGATATTTTTGCTGTCTTTTCTTATGAAATGATTCAATTCCTTGCACTAAAATATTTAAACAGAAAATATGCTGTCATTTCAGAATGACAACTTTCTAATGCTAGTTCTAAACTTCACTATGTATTTCACATAGTTATCAGCAGAGCCATTTAACCCCTGCTGTCAGGAGGTTGTGTTTATTAGTAATAATGATAATAACAATATGTGATACAAACATGAGCAATAGGACAACAGAGGGCATTTCTTTGTCAAAAAGACAAGGGAGAAAGGTGGCATGCAAAACGTTATTAGCTTTGAACAAGGATTATTCTACAGCTTCAGGATAAAAGAATAAAAGGATGGTGTTTTTAGAACAGACATTACGCTGCATTTACTGGATATAAAAAAGCCATTGATTGGCAAGGATAAATATGTAGTTCATGTTACAGAGAGTTTAATATTGAAGTGTAAAGGAGAAAAAGGATGCATAGTCTTCAGAGTCAGGCATATTCAATCAATATAAAAAGCTTTCCTTGCATAACAATTTCACAGATTTCCTTGGAAATTTCATATTCAGAGAGAGTTTAGGTTTAGGCTCTATTGCATCCACATCTACATTTCACAGACTGTGAAAGAAGAACTAAATTAAACGAAATGATATACCTGATCCTGCACTGAAATCAGGCTGTGTTGGGTTTATGTCTGGTGGGGTTTTTGTAGCAGGGGAGGAGGTTACTAGTGTGGCTTCTGCAAGAAGTTTCGAGCAGCTCCCCCAGCTCTAAGTCAGATCCACCTCTGGCCAAAGCTGAGCCAATCAGCACCTCTGTGATAAAATATTTAAGAGGAGAAAAAAAAAACTGTTGGGATAGTTCTTCGCTACTGGGAGGATTACAGCCTGTGGAAGGAACCCAGGGTAGCTGGAGAAGTTCATGGAGGACTGTCTGCTGTGGGAGGGTTGCCACATTACCACAGAGGAGGTCTGTAAGGAGTCTTCCCCCTGAGGAGAAAGGAGCGGCAGAAACATGATGGGATGGACTGACTGCAAGCCCCATCCCCTGCCCTGTGGGGGGAGGAGGTAGAGAGTCAGGAGCAGAGCGGAGCCTGGGAAGAAGGATAAGGGAGGGTTGGGGGAAAGGTGTTTTTAAGATCTGGATGTATTTATCACTGTCTTACTCTCATTCGATTGGTAAATTGGTTGTGGTTTTGTTTAAATTAAATTGATTTGTTTTCTTCAAGTTTAGTCTGTCTTTTGCCTGTGACCATGAGCATGAGTGCTGATTGTGCCCTCCCCATCCTTTGCCTTAACCCTCAAGCCTTTTGTTGTATTTTCTCCTCCTCATCCCACCAGAGCTGGGAAGAAGCGAGCATGGTTGCTTTATTGCCACCTGGGTAGGCATAAACCACAACACAGGCTTTTCTTCTTTAGCCAGTATCTTGAACAAAAACTATAATTTCTCTAGTAACTCCAGTAATTCAGCTCTAGGTAGGTCTTGCCAACAGCAGCAGCACTTGGCACATTAGTATTATAAGGCTAGTAGGATAGCTGAACTTGGTTCATTTTTTAAAATAGATGGATAAAGGAAACTCAGCTTGGACTTAGTGTTTATTGCCCAACTTTCACTGAAGGCAGTAAGAGACCTGGAAAGATATGGAAGACAGGACTGTGCTTCAGCAGTGAGTGTGCTTTTCCATGACTGATTAAAGAGTATATCCTCTGTTTTATTCATCTAACAACAGAAGGGGTTTCAGATCAACTCTACTTTTGTTTTCCATTATGCTATAATAAATATGTAACTCTCTGAATTATAAAATGAGCAGTGAATAAAGAAGATTCTTCTCAGTTACAATTAAGGTCTGCAAACATGACAGGAATTAAAAACAAAACAAAATCAATGTGAGTGGATGGAATTCTTTAAACTTATAAACTTCTTTTTTTTTTAAATAGAATTTGAGTACTTTTTAGGTCAAAGTTGCCAAATAGCTTTAGTAAAAAAAATTAAAAAATAAAAAAATTGGAAACTGCAAAAACTAAAATTTTGAAATGGTTTAAATGAAGTAGTATATTTAAGAAATACTGAAACATAACATTTTCCAAATTTTTCATTTGGGTTTTCTTGCCGAATAAAATTCTACTTCTGTAATTGCTATAGTTAAAAACTCAACCAATCCACCAACCAAAAAAGAACCCAAGCATAACAAAAAGAAAAAGAAACCATCCAAAAAACAACCAACCAAAAGGAAGGCTCAAAAGAGGAAATCCTAGAGACACTAAATATTTCTGGGGAGTGAATCAGCTGAAATGTTTTTTGAATAATCACTTTTTTTTTTTTCCATTATTAAAATATTTTCTTGTTTCTGCATCCCTTTACTGAAAATTAGATTATCCTTTATATTCAGCTAACCACTAGCAGATTTGTTCCTCCAGCTCTATTGCAAAGTATTTAAAAAATGGTAGAATATCAAGGAATAAATAAGCTAATTCTGAGAATGAATAAAAAGCTAGTTGAGAATGAATAGTTTTAAAATTTTCGTTATTGTAGTGAATACTTCTATCCTCTGTTGTTGCCTTAATCAGCTAAATTAAGTCAAATGCAAGTTCTGTGGCTTAAATTTAGCTGAAAACACATGAATAAAATTACAATCCCGAGAATCCTCCCAACATGTAGAGGGCCAAAGGCTCTTTAATGCAAAGTAAGCAACAAGCAGCAGGGACATAAAGAATAGTAACCTTCTCTTTCAGGTATTTCATTCCCATGACCCGTTGTAGCTCAGAATTCTACCTCTGACCTACTGTTTATCCAAAACAACCTGAAGAAGGTTTCTGGAGTATCTGCTGTTTTCAAGAAATTGTGATTCTTATGAGAGAAAAGTAATTTCCAATATACTTTCAAAAAAATGTGTCTTATAAAATACTTCCAAAAATCACAGAACTATGAGAAACTACCACTTCCCAATTTAGTTCAAAGCAAAAGAAGAGCTGACAAAATGAAGTGTGATTTTTGCAGAGTTTTATCTATGCATCATTAGCAGAACATGCAAAGGAAACAAAGTAATCTACATTCCTAAATCAGGAATTTGAATATCATGTCTTCTCTTATTTATTTGCTAACTCTTGAACTATTTTTTTGTTTCATCATGAAAAATAATGAGAAATAAAAGATGTGATGTGGCATCAAAATACCACACTCCACAGTGCCAAAATCAGCATGAAATTCATGCTGACTTGTAAGTAGAAGTAGACATATCCAGTCTTAATTTGAGTTTACTTGATAACAAAGCCTATTTCAAATTTTTAGTTCTAAAGCCAAAAGTTCCAGAGAGGCTTTTATTAGTACTTTTGGAAAAGTGAAACGTACTGCCCCACAGAATTTAATTTGCATAATTTTTCCAGTGAGATTTTAACTATCAAATGTAAAGGGGTGAAAGGGCCCCCCAGAGTGTTGTTAGCCTGGGAAAGAGCTCTGTTCCTAAGCCAAAGGGTTATTTCTAAGTGGTAAGGTTTTTCTCACAGGCCCTGAGCACTCTTGTCTCCAAAGGTACTCAGTGCCAGAACCTTTCATAAAGGTTCCTCATGTGAGGTATTTGCTGCAAGAGCTGTCATAAAGATCATTCAAGAAATAACACAGTGGGCAGTAGAAGAGCTAGAGGACTCCTTTGAGACCCCTCTTTTAATGCTGATCTTTTTTAAAAGCCGATTGTAAGTATAATTGAACAGAGCTTTTCTCAATGGCATTTGGGAAGTGATTTCCTGAGGTACAGATACTGACCTGCAACAAGACACTTGATAATGCTTGATTCAAACTGAAATTGAGGTCTAGTTATGTGACATGGTATCTACAAGTACTGAATTTCAAGGCAAGGAACTACATCTATTAAAATAGGTCTGTAGAAACATTTCACGTCATAAACTTTAGTGCTAAATTCACAGCAGAATTCAGACACATCTGTCATTGCTTATTCAGCTGCCTCCTAGCATCTCATCCACAAGTAGACACTTCAAGCAGAGAATGAAATTCATGTGTAAATGCATACATTTTATTTCCATCTCCTACTTTCCCAGTTTCCAGCTATTCAAGGTACAGAAACCTCTTGAGTTAAAAGGAATTTCTTTGTATTTAGTACCTCTCAATGGATTTTCCTACTACAAACTTCCCCAAATGCAGTAATAATAAAGCAAAATTGAAGAAATTGGGTATTTGTCCCTTTGACTACACTGTGTATAACAGTATTTATTAATTTCAGATGTAATTCTACTCACTAAACTTATACCAGAAGCCAGAAAAGTAGGAAATATTATTAGCAGTCACTCTAAAAAGTGGTGGCACAATCTTTTCTTTTAGCTGTTTGCAACATAAAGAGACTTTAAATGGCCAACCTGGAAATTCATTAAGAAATAAGACAGAGGAATTTCAAAACTTTCACCTGGCAGGTAATTCAAGTACCCAGTTAGAAAAGATCTTAACATCTTCTATTTCACAGATTTCATCAAGTAAATACAAAATTATGTTTCTTACCTAGGAATTTGGATTTCAGTGAAATATAAGGTTTCCTTAATGAGGTCTTTATGGTTCCTTGTAGTCTGAGATTACAAAAAAAAGGATAACTAATTTGAGTCCCAGTATGATTGACCAATCTTCCTAGTCTCCTTCTGCGGCCGGTGGAGAGAGACTCCTCCAGAAGACAATATAGATCAGGAGTTTATCTGTGGTGTTCCGAATCACCCTGAAGAGAAGCCACTTTCTGAATATTGGAAAATTTGGAAAAGAACATTGTAACATAGATACCTAAATTATATGTCTCATTTTAGGAAGCCTCATACAATGTACTATGTTGCCTGAATGCATTTTAAAAACAGGTAATCTGTGGAAGGGAAAATATATGATCACCAGTTTTATGTGATCAGTCTAACAACTTTACATTTTAAAAAGTAATATGCATAATAAAATATAGACACAGATGACAGAACAAGCAGGTAGTGTTCTTTGATCTAGGAGATTTGTGTATTTACATGTACGTCTACATATGGGGAGGGGAACAGAAAATAAACACAGAAGGATTATTTGTGGAAGGTAGAAAGTAAGTATCTCCACAGCAAGCTGCTACTTCAAAGGACAGAGATTACCAGAATGCAGTTTTTAATTGGGTTTGACAGGCTTTTGAGAATGGGAAGCATCAGCACAATAGCTGTCACCATGTTTATGGGACCATGGCCAGAAACCATAGTCTCTGAAATGCATTAGCATTTTCTGTGTCTCTCTAATGTTGTGACTTCAGTTGGAACTGAACACCTCTCGTAATTCTGAGGAATAGTATACACTCTACTACACAGTTATGAAAAAGACACCTGGAATGCAGGCCAGGCTTGTGCTTGATTATTTGTATACAAGGGATGCTCTTCTTTTTATAAAATATTACAGTGCTGCAAACTCACTTATCTCAGCATAATGAAGGAATAGGAATGAAATCACAAAACACAGCTGGTGCAAGAAATTCCTGTTAAAAGGTCTACCTCAGTGGAGGGTGTGACATCTTTTTTCCTAGTGTAGCTCTGCTCTGATACTGAATTTATATTAATTTATATTCTCTTATTAATGTTAACTTAAGTTGGTGGTCTATTTTATTTTATGAAACTGCAAATAGAGAATAATATAAGAAAATAAAAAGCTCTGGAGATAAAATATTTTTCCTGTCATTCTGAACATGACATTTGCAAAAGCTGTTATGTGGGTATCATGTCAAGAAGAGAGGATTTTGCACCATGCCACTTCCAAGAATTCAGAGAGAGAATAATTCTCAAATGAAAGACTAGATAACTTGTATCATAAAAACATTAATTTAATTGATAATTAGACACTTAACACTTCATCATCACTAGCCAAATTTGGAGGCTTTTATTCACTCTCACTTGGGTTGGTGAACACTGACATCTCAAGGCTTATCTGTAAGTCTTCAGAACTGTTCAGCACAGTACGTAGGACCCAAGCAGTATAACCAGGTGTAGAATCTGAGAGAAGAAAAAAAAAAAAAGCTATCTGGGTTATTTAAACATCTCAGAGTCTGAGAAGCCTTGCTGATGGGACTAAACCTCTGCAGCTATCATGACCGTTTGTTTCTTTTCTCAGTATGTGAAATTTTCCTAGTATCTACCAGGTTAGAAAGATGTTACATGACTACCTATACAGACTAGATAAAACAATTTCTCACAATAGATCTGATTTTGCATAGCAAGTCATATAAGCAGTCCTTCTGATACTTAGGAAAAACAAATTTATAGAACAATGCAGTACCTTTTGTGATCCACAACTGCCTCAAAAGCAAATACTAGACATGAAAAAACACCTACTTATTCTGACATAGCTGCAGAGTTTCAACTCTCTGTCAAACACTTCCAGAATCAAAATGTGAATAACATGGTCCATTCACTAGAAAGCAGAGAGAAAAAGGTCAAAAATTCAAGAAAGATGTATTTAAATACAATTTTCTCTTTTTATTTTACTTTGAATGCACAAAAAGATGTAAATAACACAGGTAAGTTGGTTTTTTTTTCTAGTTAAACATATAACCTTTACATTTTTTATTCAGTAATCTCTGTCCCATCTGCTATGGTTATGCATCTTTTAAAAAGGTCCTCCAAGTTTAATATTGCAACAATAGAGCAGCAGGACATCTTCATAAAACCATGTGATTATCCTTATAAAAGTTCTGTGTGCATTCTCAGACAGTGAACAGAACCTGCTTTTGTTACCAATGCTAAGAAAATGGCATTTCAAAGTAAAAAGAAAAAGACTTTATCAGTATAGTATACCTCATTTCCCAGTGCTGGTTATTAGTGTTCTTTTGCTATTGCCTATAGTTTGTCTTTATTCACTTTCAGTACAGAAATTTTATCACCCTTTCATCCTACTCTAATTTTCCTTCTTAATGCTCATCTTCAGAAGATAATAGTCAGCCTGCACTACATTTTAAGACCTGAATAAGATTTAACAGAAAACAGACAGAATGATTGTTTGGAAAAGAAGCACACAAAAAATGTGAAGGAATTTCTTGCTTCCATTTCCTTTTATCATAAATACTATGTGTTAATATCTAATTTTTTCACAGGCTTAATTGAGTAAATTGCTGAAAATTTTGGCTCTAATCCAGCCAAGAATTTAAGCATATGCTTAACTAGATGATTATACATCCATTTTTTTTGAAGTCAGTAACCCTGCAGAATTCTAAACTGAAACACAGCCTTGAATGCTTTGTTGAACAAGGAACTGAAGCAAGCTTTCAGTTCTGGTTTCTAGAAGAGAAAAGTCAAAAGTACCTTCTGCATGTCATGTCTCTGCTCTTTCTAGTATATATATGATCCTATTAACTTGGGCCGTTTGATAAAAAAAACCAAAACAATAAAAATATATGGCTTTTAATAATGAAACTAGGGATAACACAGTGATGTTTCCCATTACATATTCTTTTATCCTTTGATTTCTAAATCCTAAGTCTCACAATTTTATTAATGGTGCATCTGGATGTTTTTCAACGTATACATATTGGAGAAAAAATTATTTAGCTACCCTTCTCTTTCCTTACACTTTCTTCCTCAAAAAATTAGCTTTTCAAAAACATCCTAATAAAATATACATAACTCAAGCAGACAAGTAATTTTCACAACAAGCTTGTATTTTTTTTATTATCTACAAACTTTAAGGTCTAATGTCTTTTAATGTGAATTTTGAAGAAGGACACGTTCAAATCCAAGGCAGCAACTTCATCCTATGGTAGAGCTGCAGGTAAAATCCCAAGTGTCTTTGTACACACTGGAACACTAAAATCAATTTGTGAGATCAGGTGCTTTTGAAGAAATTTTTTTTCTTAGGAGAAAGTCTCACTCCACCTAATTTTGACCCCTTATTATTAGTTATTCTATAGTTACTTTATCTATTCGATATACCTAAGCCACGTTAGGATGAATTGCCTCATTCAGATTCCTCTCCCCAGAAGTGATCAGATAAGTAGCTTGGAGTAGCTGTTTTATATCCAGGAAAGTCAGCTATGATAAGCTGGATCTTAAACCAAAGGAAAGACCTGATAAGCATTGTATATTTCTCTTACTTCTATCCCCAGTGCTGTCTTGTTGATTGCAATGATGGAAATCATGGTCAACAATAAACACTTTTGAAAATCTTACACAAATTTTATAAGTCTAGAAAGATATTCAAGCTAAGTCACTAACTCATTCAGTTTTCTGTCATTTGCATAATGCCTTCCCACATGAAAGGTCAACTCTAATCCATTTTCAACCATCTAGTCTAAGATGCGTTATATTAATATGGCACATTATAGAAATAATATTTGAAAACTTGTAACAGTCTTTATATTGTCTACGGAAGTATCACAGGTTGCCATGACATTCAATATACTTCTGCTTCCAAATCAATTTAATCTGCTATGAACTTCATGTCAAAAATCACAACAGGAAATGAAAAAAATGACACTTCACACTTATTATTACTATTTGGCTATCCTTCACCTTTGACTTCAACTGGTCATTTCCCAACTTTGTGAAATTTTAGTTTAGCAGTACTTGGTGTTTCTTAATCAACTGTGAAAGACTAAAATTAAAAAATAATCCATACTTCCCAACTGCTTTACTGCATGCAAAAGTTTATTTTTACAGCAATTTTGACTGGGAAAAAAAACAAACCAAACCAAACCCCAACTGTCCAAAAAAACCCTGTCCAACCATCCAGGGAGTCAGTGGGAGATTTAAACATGCTATAATCGGAATTAACTGGCAAACGGATCATGGGGAAGCTCTTGGTCACTACAACTTGTTCTGATTGGGGACTTCAACTTACCAGATGTCTGCTGGAAATACAACACAGCAGAGAGGAAACAGTCTAGGAGGTTTCTGGAGTGTGTGGAAGATAATTTTGTCACAGAACTGGTGAGAGAGCCAACTATGGAAGCGTCCTTGCTAGACCTGTTATTCACAAAAAGAGAAGGACTTCTGGGTGATGTGACGGCTGGAGGCCATCTTGCGCATAGGAATCATGAAATAATAGAGCTCTCAGTTCTAGGGGAAGTAAGGAGGAGGGTCAGTAGAACTGCCACCTTGGACTTCTAGAGGCCACTTTGACCTGTTCAAGAGACTGGTTGAAAGATTCCATTGGAAGGCAGTCATGAGGCACAACAGAGTCCAGGAAGGCTTGACATTTCTCATGAGGGAAATTTAAGGTACAGGAGCACACTCTCCTGGTGTGCTATAAGATGAGCTGGCAGGAAGGAAGACTGTCCTGGCTGAACAGAGAGCTTTGGCTGGAACTCAGGAAGAAAAGTCTATGGCCTGTGGAGGAAGGCCTACATCATTCAGGAAAACTACAAAGTTTTTGTGAGGCTATGCAGGGAATGAATTAGAAAGATCAAAGCTAAACTAGAACTTAATCTTCCTACTACCAGAAAAGACACAGTAAATGTTTCAATAGATGAATTAACAGAAAAAGGAGGACTAAGGAGAATCTCCATCATCTATTGGACACGGGGAGAAATATAGTGACCAAGGATATGGAAAAGGCTGAAGTAGTGAATGGTGCCTTTGCCTGAGTCTTTAATAGTAAGACCATTTGTTCTCTGAGTGTCCAGCCCCCTAAGCTGGAAGACAGGGAAGAGGGACAGAATGAAGCCCCATAATCCAAGAGGAAATGGTCAGTGACCTCCTACAACATTTAGACACACACAAGTCTATGGGGCTGGATGGGATCCACCCAAGGGTGCTGAGAGAGCTGACAGAAGTGCTCACCAGGTTACTTCATATCATTTATCAGCAATGCTGGCTAGCTGGAGAAGATCCCATTTGACTGGGAATTAGCAAATGTTATGCCCAGAACTGGGGAACTACAGGCCTGTCAGTCTGACCTCAGTGCCAGGGAAGTTTATGGAGCAGAGTGCCATCACACAGTACGCACAGGACAAGTAGGAAATAAGCCCAGTCAACACGAGTTTATGAAAGGCTGGCCCTGCTTGACTAACCTGAACTCTTTCTATGACAAGGTGACCTGCTATGTGAATGAAGGAAAGGCTGTGGATGTTGTGTGCCTGGACTATTGTAAAGCCTTTGACACCATTTCCTACAGCATCCTCTTGGAGAAATTGGCTGTTTATGGCTTGGATGAATATATACTTCACTGGATAAAAAATTCACTGAATGGCCAGTACCAGAGAGTTGTGGTGCATGGAGTTAAATCCATCCGGTGGCCAGAAAAAAAAAGTGGTGTTCTTTATCAATGATCTGGACAAGGTAATAAAGGGCACCCTCAGCAAGTTTGCAGATGACACCAAGTAGGGCAAGACTGTTGATCTGCTTGAGAGTAGGGAGGCTCTACAGAGAGATATGGACAGGCTGAATTGATGGGCCTGATGTGCGGAAATCAAACTCTACAACCCGTGAAAGGTCATAAAGCAGGTATGTTTATTACGGCGCCGGGTACAAGGGGGATCGCTCCTCCTAGCTTGCACACCAAAGTGTCCATTGAGCAGGTATTTATTACACTAAAGCATGCATGTTTAACAGAGTTAGCTACATATTCATTATATGGGGTTGGATTATTATAATCAGTTCCGGGAACTCATTATCATAGGT
>WTSP01000349.1:6777-21207 GCA_025331215.1 Actenoides lindsayi | reverse complement strand
CTCTGGACAGAATTGTAATCCAGTAAATATATATATATTTATTAATTTTTTTTACCATTTTTAGTAAAAGGCTTTAGGCTGTGCCCTGAGCTGAGAGTGCAGGCCTCAGGGCTGGCCTTGGCTCACATTGGCCGGTGCTGGGCTGAGCTGGTTTCAGCACCTGTCTCAGAGCCAAGTGCCTGTTGCCTTCCCTGCCTGCACTTGAGCTCTGCCAGTGCCTCTGTGGGAAGGATCTGGCAAACTCAAGGGATTCCCATATCTGATCATGGGAAAACTATGGGGGTCACACTCGTCCCTCATCTTGGAGCAGCCAGAAGACAGCAGCCTCAGGTAAAGAAACATTTCAAAATAAATCTGAATGTATCAAACTAAGGAGGCAGTCCCCAAATCACTTCACACACAGATCTCCCATGTGCTTCATCCATAACTTCTTCCTCCTGGTGAACAATTTGTGGTGTTCCAAAGTCATTAAAACCTTTCTACCCAGCAGCTCGTAAGGCATACTGAAGTGCTGACCTGACCGTAGATCCCAAAGGAACACTGGAAAAGTGAGAATAATATCAGGTAAAAGGGGCAGATCCTAGCCATTTCACATAAAAAGATTTTAAGAGTACTATTACAGGCCTCTCAGTATTAGTTATTTAGAATATTGGACTGTTAAATAGTTAATTGGAATAATACTAAATTCATAGCGGAATGTATATTATGTTCCTTTCTGCTTACAACAAGGTTTTGAGCGTAGTAGAACATAGTGACAAGGCAATTAACAGCTAAAGAACAAAGTTGTTTGGTTCTCTGTTTTCCCACTTCGATGAAAAAAAATCCGCAGTCATCACATGAGAATGAAAATCTCAGAAGGGAAAGATTAATTACAGTCATAGTTAGGTATTAAAGTCTTAAAAAACCCCTCTGTCTTTCTCAATTCTGTTCTCATATACTCTCCATGCCTGTGGATTTAGTGCAAATCATTTTATTTTTTTTGCCAAGAGGTGCTGTCTTTCCAATACACATTGAACACTGAAATGCAAGTTTAAGAAGGCAAGTAGCTAAGACAAGCAGGCAGAAGAATATACATGTGTTATCACAGAACCAAATGTGTACCAGTGAATGAACTTGACTGTCTTTGTTATCTTCTAATCCAGGGCAGAGGGATCTCCCTATCATTTTCCTTAATAGCTCTGCAGGGATTTGTTTCACATGAAGTGAAAGAGTGAGGTTTACAGTTCTGTGCAGTGTGTTATGATTTGCACCAATAGTATTTGAGGTTGTGCTTTTATATATCACAGATTAAAAGGAGTTTGTCTAGGTCAATGTTTAGTTGAAAAAACTTTAAAGAACAACCAGAAGTTCAGGGACTGCAGGTGCTCTTCTGCAATAATATGCCAAATGGCAGAGCCAGACTGGAGTGCTATGCTTTCATCTGAAGCAGAACAAATATTGTAAGAAATTTTCAATCTTAAAAATTATGTGCAATGTTGGTGAGTGAGCTAAACAAATAGTAGGTGAACTAATGATACTAATTATTATTATTCAAAAGGGAGAAGTGTTATCTTTTATTTCTTTCCTGAATTAGAGAGGATTGCTATGTGCAGAAAACACACTGCACTCCAACAGTGAGCAAAGTGATGTCCCTTCTTACATTGTACAAGCCATTTTAAAAATTTCCATGTATTTTTCACGTTGAGGCTGTTTTACAAATTGCTGTAAGCTTTACGGGAAAAAATAATTTAACAAAAACTACATTAGGTTTACATTTTAAACATTAAAAATACCTTAATTTACATTATGGACAAGCTAAGCAAATAAAACAAAAGCAGTGAAGATAAATAATTAGCACATTTTGCTACTCTTATTCAACTGAGTGTTCTTCGTTTCCCTTGTTGTGATGTATCATTCCCTTGTGTTTGTATCAGCTGCCAAGAGACAAAAGACCTTCTGTTTATGAAAGAATAGGTTGATACCTTAGTTTCACACAATAATTGCACAGACATCAGTAGAGTAATTAAAAAATATACTAATATAGTTGAATCAGAATAAAAAGATCCCTGAATTCCAAATCTGGCAGCAGATTTACAGTCAGTTTAATTGCAAGTCATGTTCTCCTACATTTATACATCTGCCTATATAATGCACTGACATATTTGAAGACATTGTTTGCTTTTATTTAGCCTGTATGAAATTTGTTGCTGATGACGTAACAGTGGACAATGAAGAGCTATAAATAGTGAATTTCTGTGTTGCCATGTTTTTCTGTTTAGGTAATGAGAAACAAGTTCAACTTAATAACATTCACAGTCATTGTTTATAACAGTGTGATATATTAGCAAGAATTTCTATCTGAGTATCTTCCAGTACCCAAAGATTTTAATGAGTTGTGGATCATAGGGTCAAGAAATACCTAGCACACAAAATTAACAGCAGTAATTACTGAATAGACCTAAATTATTCAACATTTTAGGTAAAAGAGTCTCAATAGTTAAAACGTTGACCACTCAAATAGAAGATCTTGCTGTTTTCTTCTTATAAAGACAGAGAATAATAATCATAATAAAAATCATTCTGCATGATTTATATTTATATCCTACCAGCATAAGTTACATACTATCTGAAAGTGATTCCATCTGCATTGTTAGAAACTAGAAGAGACACTTTGCCAATTCATAGAAATACAAATATCACAGAATCACAAAATGGTAGGTGTTGGAAGGGACCTCTGGAGATCATCTAGTCCAACCCCCCTGCCAAAGCAGGTTCACCTAGAGCAGGTTGAACAGAAATGTATCCAGGCAGGTTTTGAGTCTCCAGAAGAGACTCCACAACATCTCTGGGTAGCCTGTTCCAGTGCTCTGTCACTCTCACAGTAAAGAAGTTGCTTCAGTCCCTTAATCATCCTTATTGCCCTCCATTGGACTCCCCCCAGTAGTGTCCTGTCTCTCTTAAACTGGGGACCCCAGAACTGGATGGAGAAGACAACCTGGAGATCACAGTGGAAGCAAGGTGTGGAACGCTTTTGACTAATACCATGAGCTAGGAAAACAGTAATGTATTTAGAGATAATTTAATCTTAATAAATAAACAAAGGAACAAATACTTCAGTTGAAGTATATGAAGTCAAAGAGTTCTGTGAACTATTACTACAATCAAGCCTGAAATGAATTGTGAAGTTGACAGGGATTTCTCAGTCCGTGATATATGGAAGGATGAGCCTTAACATGGTAAGTGTGAGTACAGTAATATAAGCAATGGAGAACACTGTATCTGAAGAGATGATATCACATACGTATTTTGATAACTATAGTGATGACAGTTTGGAGTGCAGGGATATTTAAATTTGGAAAGCAGTGTTCACAGACAGCTTATTATAGAACTCTAGGGTAGAATAAGTGAGTTCAGAAAATGTTGAGGCAGCTAAGGGAATCTTGTAAATAGTTATAATATTGATATGAGGGAATTTAAATTTCCTAGATATTGACCAGAATACAAATTTCACAACAGGCAAGGAAAGAGTGCCAGGTATTGCCTGATAAGTTACATAGCAAGCCTCAAGATCATAGGCTGTTCTGTATTATATCTTAGGAAACAAAACATATATGTGGTAGGCTGAATGTGCTGAAAAAACAGAAATAATAACTTTTGAACCTACAACAGAGAAGGGTATGAGCTTATTCCATTTTCATTCTATGCCTTTATTTACATTTCCACCTCTGAGTTGTGGGCAGCTGTTCAACACATTTTCTCATTCAGGACAGAGGAAATAAGCAAAGGAATAAAACATGCAAAATGTGAGAGGAATATTGAATATTTTGAATGAACCTGTTTGTTCCTCCTCTCCTCACAAAGAAATCTTTCTTCAGTCTTAGATCAGTGTATTCTCAGCTAGTGTAAAAACCTAACTGGAATTAGGTTGTTGCATCTGTATGCACTGTTACCCTTTATCCAATACATGGGTGTTGTTCAGAAATTATTAATTTCTCGCATTTCTCAGAAACCCCTGCATTCAGGGACCCACAGAAGACTTCACCACTTTTAGCTTCTATGTAGAAATCCCTGGATAGCTGGCTCAGCCTTATACTAACTATGCAAGCCCTGTTGCTTTTGAAGAAAGAAGATATACTTGTCTTTGAGAAGCAGCAGCAGTTACATCCAGTGCATCAGTGGCCACCACAGGCAAACTAAGATCCAGACCAGGCCTTTGATCTTAATTTTGTCTTATCCTTCCATTTTTGTTAGCACAAAATGAATGTGTTAACTGGAACAGATGTGGGGCATGGAGAAAGGAGGCAGTGAGGACTGAGAGGAACTGAAGGCTACCTTTTGGGACTTCTCCACTTTTACTGAACACCTTCAATATACTTTATGTAGAGGGTTACTTGCAGCTCGAGAAGAAATAATAGAACCCATCACACAATGCTTTATTGTAAAACAAAAGCAATATTCACTGAGTATTACTTTACTTTCAAGTCCCATCTCCCTTGGTTCCTTCTGGATTCCACAGAGAAAAAGAGGATTATCTAAGGGACTACTTGGAGTGTGAACCTGTAACTTGTTCTGACCAGTTTTTCTCCATTAATAGTCTTCCTAAGCCAAAAGTCTCTTGGCGAGTACTCCATAGTGATCATAACAAGGCTGTATTTCTCTGACATACCCACAGAAGGTTACTCCTATATACTGCAGGATCTGCAGTTATGGAGCTTAACAGAACACTGAGCTTAACATATCACAAGGGACTTGCATAAACCTGCTTTAGCGTGAATTCAGCCCACAGTTTTTATTCTAGGTTTGCATAAGTATTGTAATAGTTTTAACCCAGAGTGCTCCAACTCAGAAAAAAAGACTGGAAACTTGAATTTTGAGTGGGATGTTTTTTTGTTTTCTGTATGTGAGAATGAGAGATATGAACAGACATCATAAATTTACCTATTATTTTTCTCCTACTGCTTGCAAAATACCACCTCTTATCCTCTTATTTTTTGCGGGTAGGTGCATCCTCTCAAAGGAACTATTCCCATTGGATCTCATGAGTGAAACAACAGCCACAGAAGCAACTGTATGTACTTTAACTTAACTGGAATAAATCCATATATTATTTAGCTGAGATATTAATGTACTAGTGTTGAGCTGGATGATCACAAAATACTTGTCTTTTTAACGAGGTATGATGGAAAAGCAGACAGACATTCAAGTTCAGTTTTTTAGGGAGACGCTCAGACAGAAACTAGACTTTGGTTTAAGAGAAGGAAGGGTGATCAAAGGTAAAATTTCTCAGGTTTTAAGAAAATATTTATCTCTCCTGTTGTTTTTTCTTTCTTTTCATAAGTTTGATTTAGATAATTAAACATGCCTACAGTCAGCTGCCAAGAAGACCAGCTCCAGTGCAGGTGAGTCTGCAATGGGTAAAGGAATGGCAGTGAAAAGGGTCGGTAATGGCCTGTGTCAGGGGCTGGCAGCCTGTGGGTGGTTGCTGAGGCGTCCCGTGCGGAGCAGTCCCACTGGTGGCTGCTCCCCCCGTCATCCAAAGCTGCCCAGAGAGCGTGAGCGGCCAGGAATGGGATACTCCTGTCTGTAAAAGGTCAGAGAATCTTTGGTAGCCGACTGGCCAGCTTAGTGAAATAAGCTTTAAACTGGAGGATTGGGAGCATGGGATCCAAAATGGAAATGCTGATGTCACATGCATCCACCTGGGGAATAAGCCAGGTGGACCAGACTTGCCACAAATGCTCCTCAGCTACCTCCAAAGACAAGAACCAGAAGGCAAACTATCCTGGGGCTGTGGATGACTATGGTACATCCTCCCACTCTCCTCCAGGGAAACACGCATGCTTGACCACCTCTCTGAAATGCCTGTACACTAATGCTCACAGTATGGGGACAAACAGGAAGAGCTAGAGATCTGTGTGCGGTCAGGGGCCATGATCTCATGGCAATTACTGAGACATGGTGGGATAGCTCATACAACTGGAATGCTGTCATGGATGTCTGCTTACTGTTCAGGAAAGATAGGCCAGCAAGGCAGGGTGGTGGAGTGGCTCTTTATGTGAAAGAGCACCTGGAATGCACCAGGCTCTGCCTAGGAGAGGGTGGAGAACCTGTTGAGACATTATGGGTTAGAATTAAGGGTCAGGTTAACCTAGGTGACAGTTATGCGTGTTTACTACAGGCCACGTGATCGTGATGAGGAGGTTGATGAGGCTTTTTACATACAGGTGAAAGCAGCCTCATGATCACAGGCCCTGATCCTCATGGGGCACTTCATCCACCCTGATATTTTCTGGAAAGATAATACAGCTGGACACACTCAGTCCAGGAGATTCCTGCAGAGCATTGAGGATAACTTGCTGATACAAGTAGTAGGAAAAACCTCCAAGGAAATGTGCACTGCTGGATCTTGGATTATCAAAAAAAGAAGAACTTGTTTGGGACGTGAAGGTTGGGAGCAACCTTGGTTGTAGTGATTACAAGATGGCAGAATTCAGTATCCTGTGTGGAAGGAGTAAAGAAATGACTGGGATCACAGCCCTGGATTTCAGAAGAGGTAGTCTGAACCTCTTCAAAGTTCTGCTTGGTGGAATACCATGGGTCAGGGCTCTAGAAGGGAGAGGTGTTCATGTGTGCTGGTTAGTATTCAAACAGTGCTTCTACCAAGCTCAAGATTGGTGCATCCCTATGAGTAAGAAATCAAGCAGAGGAGGCAGGAGACTTGCATGACTGAATAAGGGTCTTCTGGAAAAACTCAAATGTAAGAAGCAAATGTACAGAATGTAGAAAACAAGACTGGCCACTTGGGAGGAATCTAGGAATGTTGTCAGAGAATGCAGGGAGGGAATGAGGGAAGCTAAGTCCCACCTGGAACTGAATCTGGCAAGGGGCATCAAAGACAACAAAAAGGGGGTTTTTTCAGTGTATCAATAGAAAAAGGAAGACTAGGGAACATGTGGGCTCACTGATGAAGGATGTTGGTACCCTAGTGGCAGAAGACATAGAGAAGGTGGAGTTATTGAATGCCTTCTTTGCTTCAGCCTTCACTGCTAAAACTATCTCTCATGAATCCTGGACTCTGAAGGTAAGAGAATACATCCGGAGAGATGAAGACATTCCCTTGGTAGAGGAGAACTAAGTTAGAGACCACTTAGATGAGCTGAGCATCCATAAATGCATGGGCCTGCTGAGATGCACACATGAGTGCTGAGATTGCTGGCAGATGTTATATCTGTGCCACTCTCCATCATCTTTGAAAGGTCATGCAGAGCAGGAGAGGTGCCCGAGGACTGGAGGCCAATGTTACACAGTCTTTAAAAAGGACAAGAAGGATGACCCAGGAAACTACAGACTGGTTAGTCTCACCTCTGTCCCTGGAAAGGTGACGGAACAAATTGTTCTGGATGTCATCCCAAAACACGTGGAAGAAAAGAAACTTATTGGAAGAGGTCAATATAGATTCACCAAGGGGAAATCATACTTGAGTAATCTAATAGCTTTCTATGATGTCATAGCTGGCTGGCTAGATGAGGGGAGAGCAGTTGATGTCATCTGCCTTCACTTCAGCAAGACTTTTGACACTGTCTCCCTTGACATCCTCATTATGAAACTCATGGAATGTGGGTTAGATGGGTGGACAGTGAGGTGGATTGAGAGCTCGTTGAGTGACACAGTTCAGAGGGTCATGATCAATGGTGCAGGGTTGAGCTGGAGACCTGTAGCCAGCAGCATTCCCCATGGGTCAGTACTGGGTTTGGTCTTATTTAACATATTCATTGATGACCTAGGTGAGGGGACAGAGTGTACCCTCAGCAAGTTTGATGATGATGCAAAACTGAAATAAGTAGCTGATACACTAGTAGCTGATACACAGTAGCTGTGCTGCCATCTAGCATGACCTGGACAGGCTGGAGTGTTGGGCAGAGCAGAACTTAATGAGGTACAACAAGGGCAAATGTAGGGTCCTGCACCTGAGGAGAAACAACCCCATAAATTAATATAGGTTAGGGGTAGACATGCTGGAAAGCAGCCCTGAGGAGAAGGATCTTGGAGTCCTGGTAGACAGTAAGTTAGCCATGAACCAGCAATGTGGTCTTGTGGCCAAGGAGGCCAGTGGTATCCTGGGATGAATAAAGAAGAGTGTGTCCAGTAGGTCGAGGGAGGTTCTCCTCCCCCACTACTCTGCCCTAGTGAGGCCACATATAGAGTACTGAATATAGTTCTGGGCTCCCCAGTACAAGAGAGACAGGGAACTACTGGAGAAAGTCCAGCAGAGGACAACAAAGGTGACTGGAGGTCTAGAGTATCTCTCTTACAAGGAAGGTTGAGAGAGCTGGGACAGTTTAGCCTGGAGGGAAGACTCAGAGGAGACCTTATCAATGCCTATAATGCTGGACTCTTTTCAGTGGTGCCCAGTGATAGGACAAGGGGCAACAAGCACAAGCTGGAACACAAGAGGTTCCATGTCTTACTAGGAGTGCCTGAGGGATCTAGGATTGTTTAGTCTGGATGAGGTTGAGAGGAGACCTTTTTGCTCTCTACAACTACCTGAAGGGAGGTTGTGGTGAGGTGGGTGTTCATCTCTTCTCCGACGTAACTATTGTTAGGACGAGAGGAAATGGGATTAAGTTGCACCAGGGGAGGTTTAGGTTGGATATTAGGAAAAAATTTTTTACTGAGAGAGTGGTTATGCATTGGAACAGGCTGCCCAGGGAGGTGGTGGAATCACCATCCCTGGAGTTGTTCAAAAAATGTGTAGATGTGGCACTTCAGGACATGGCTTAGTGGTCATAGTAATGTATAGTAGATGTCTGGACTTGATCTTGAAGGTTGTTTCTAACCTTAACCATTCTAAATATGAGGAAAAACCTCTTTACTGTGAAGGTGACAAAACACTGGAACAGACTGCCCAGGGAGGTTGTGGAGTATCCTTCTCTAGAAACATTCAAAACCCATCTGGATGCATTCCTGTGTAATTTGCTCTAGTCAAACCTGCTTTGGTGGGGGCATTGGACTAGAAAATCTCCAAAGGTCCCTTCTAACTCCAGTGATTCTGTGATTTGTTCTTTAGGTTCAGGTCCCATAAAGTTTGTAAATTGTAAATGTTATTTCACTTTGAGGCTTGGGTCTGAAAAACACCAAAATTTCCAAGTTAAATATTAAAATTTCGGACAAAATTCTGAAAAAATATGAAGTGTCTATAATACCTATATCAGACTCTGTATAGACTCTGTTGATCTCTTAGCCTGTAAATCACAAGATACTGGTTCCTTAAAGAAGAGCAGAAAGACACAGAATTTTGTTAAAATAATAACATCCCTGCATATTTATATGTAAGCTAGACTTGTGTCATAATTTAGAAAAGAAATTACTTGCCATTTTAATATTTTGCTTTGCAAATTACCTGGTTCTGGAGCATTGAACCAATGGAAATCAAACCAAATGAAACTTCCAGACAGAAATCTGAATTTGGAAAAAGGACAAGGAGTGGTAGGACAGAATGTGAAGAACGTATGTTTTTTTAAAGACAAGAAAAAAAGCAGTCTGTTTCTATGCAGAAAATTATTTGTCAATAGAACAAATGTTGTATTTCTAAAAAGTATTGGAGAAAAGAGCTTTAAGCACTTCCTTTTACATATTCATCAGTAACATAATTGGTAAGGTAAATGGCATGCATGAGTATGTATTTCCAATTACTTATATGCAAATTATTGTTACTTTGTACTGTATGCCAAACTCTGTTATTAGTCTCTTATCTGGCCTTTTGCCAGAGCAAATGTTTACATTCTAATAATGAATTCAGTCCACACTAACAACGTATTTCAAATAGCCTGATTATAGTTGCATATGCTATGGGGTAGCAAATAGAAATAACACAAATGCATTTTGTAATTTCTCTGGGTAACACACTGTGGCATGTGGCTGTATTGAGCCTTGCGTAACAGGTCCTCATTCTTAATGCAAATCCCATGCTCTATGAAAATATAAATAATAGTATCATGTGCGAAGCCCCGGAGACTGCACTGTTCTGAATGCATAGCCACAAATTCATGGGCAAAGCATGAAAAATCCAAGGAATTAAACAGTGTCAGAGAAGGAAAAAAAAACCCAAAACAAAACGAGCCAAGCACGGTTGAACCCAACGCTGGGTTCAACAAGGAGTTCTAATTCTATTTGTCTTACAGTAAACTCTAATTGGATTTAAAAAAAAAAAAAAAAAAAGAGAGCACCTAGGACCCTAATTGTTTCCCAGCTACAAGTCCGAAACTCAACTCTGTCCATGTCTAGTCTATGACTAAAACCAGCAATTCTCTGCCTTGCTGATTTCAATGGGAACAGAAGCAAGGGTTTTATAGGCCTTTTGAAGACTTTTCATCGGTTTCAACAATTTGTGCTCATTCCATTTAGAGCTTGACTTTAATGGATCTGTCTAAGTCTCACATTGAACAAGATCCTGCAACACCTAAGCCTTGTTAAATTTCATTAGGTTTTCATGGGCTCATCTGCCTAGACTGTCAAGGTCTCTCTGGATGGTATCCCTTCCTTCTCACATGTCAACCACACCACACAGCTTGGCGTCATGGGTAAACTTGCTGAAAGTATACTCAATCCCACTGTCTATGTCACCAATAAAGACATTAAATAGCATCAGTTCTGATACCAGCCCCCGAGGAATTCCAGTCATCACTGGTCTCCAGTCAGAAATTGAGCCATTGACCACAACTCTTTGAGTGTGACCAGCCAGACAATTCCTTATCCACTGAGTGGTCCAGCCGTCAAATCTATGTCCCTCCAATTTAGAGACAAGGATGTTGTGCGGGACAGTGTGAAATGCTTTGCACAGCTCCAGGTAGATGATGTCAGTTGCTCTTCCCTTACCACCAATGTTGTAACCCCATTGTAGAAGGCCAACACATTTGTCAGGCACGATTTGCCATTAGTAAAGCCATGCTGGCTGTCACCAATCCCCTCCTTAATTTTCATGTGCCCTGGCATAGTTTTCAGGAGCATCCACTCCACGATCTTGCTGGGCACAGAGATGGAACTGATCTGTAGTTTCCCCAGGTTTGGGGTTTTTTCCCGTTTTTAAAAATGTGAGTTATGTTTCCCCTTTTACAGTCAGCAGGAGCTTCACTGGATTGCCACAACTTCTCAAATATTATGGATAGTGACTTAGCCACTGTCCTGTCCCACTCACTGGACAATGAGAGAGGTGAATCATTATGATCCCCCAAAAAGAGGCTATCCCTGCACATCAGGGCTGCAGAGGTGGTCAAGTCACAACAACGACTCAGAAGAACACTATAAAACAATTTACTGGTCTTCCCTATCAGCCATTAATAAATGGTGTGGATAAAGGTGTTTTGGCATAGGGGTTATTTTTTATCAATTACTTTAAGGCATAACTAAGTATCAAGAAAAAGTGAGTAGAAAGAGGAAAAGACAGGGGGAAAGAGAGAGTAAGATAGAAAGATATCACCACTCTTGGATCCAGTGACGATTCATGGAATCAGTACAAATCTTTAGTTCTTCAGTGGTGGATGCACAGAGATCAATATTTTACTGTCTCTTTATACATTTTGGATATGGGTGGCATCCCCAATTTACATTAGAGGTGGTGCTAATTTGCATGAGCTCCTTCGGGTGTGGTTTTCTCTATAGACCGCCCTTTGGTGCAGTCACAGTGGTTAATGGAAGAAATTAACTTAGTGAAAAGACACTGTCCTACCTAGAACTTATCTCTTCCTATTGTTAACTTATCTGCAAGGAGCCAGGGGAGGATATCAGAACCATTGAGGGCCATTGACACCTCCTCCCTCCAGACAGGCCTTTCTCATTCTTCATTCAGATTTTATCACCACACAATGTTTTGAGATATCAATAGTTAGGATCTTAGAGCCACTTCATCCCCCACTTCCCTCAGGATCCATATCATCAGGCCTCATGGACTTGTGCACCTTCAGGTTCCTTAGGTGGTATCAAACCTGATCTGCTCCTACAACGTGTGATTCTTCATTCTCCCAGTACTTGCCTTTGCCTTCTGAGACTTGGGTGATGTGGCTTGAGCACTTTCCAGTGAAGACTGAGGCAAAAAAGTCATTAAGTACCTCAGCCTTCACCATATCCTGGGTAACCAGGTCACTCGTTCCCTTCCAGAGAGAACCCACATTTTCTCTAGTCTTCCTTTTATCACCAACATACTAATAGAAACTTCTCTTGTTACTCTTGATGTCCTTGACCAGATTTAATTTTATTAGGGCTTTGACTTTCCTAACCTGATCCCTGACTGCTTGAACAATTGTCTGTATTTCTCCAAGCTACCAGCTAGCCTCTGTAGGCTTCCTTTTTGTGTTTGAGTTTGTCCATGAGCTCCCTGTTCACCCATACAGGCCTCCTGGTCTTCTTGCCTTACTTCCGCTTATTGGGATTCATTGTTCCTGATCTTGGAGAGGGAGATCCTTGAATATTAACCAACTTTCTTGGGCCCCTCTTCTGTCCAGGAATTTATCCCTTGGTACTCTACCAAGCAGGTCCCTGAAGAGGCCAAAGCCCTCTCTTCTGAAGTCCAGGGGATAGTGAGCTTGCTGTGAATCCTACTTGCTGCCCTATGGATCTTGAACTCCATTTCATGGTCACAGCAGCCAAGGCTGCCCTTGAGGTTCTCATTCTCTGTGAGAACCTCCTTTTTGAGCTCCAAAATAGCACTCCTCCTTGTTAGCTTCTCTATCACATGAAAAAGGAATTTAACATCAACACATTTCAGGAACGTCCTGAATTGATTATGCCCTGCTGTGTTGTCCCTCCACCAGATATTGGGGTGGTTTAAGTCCACCATGTGGACCAGGGCTTGTGAATGTGCTCCTATCTGTCTACAGAGGGCCTCATGCACTTGATTTTCCAGGTCTGGTGGCCTGTAGCAGACTCCCACTATAATGTCACCTGTCCCTGCTCTCTCTTTAATCCTGACCCGTAAACTCTACATTGGCTCCGCATCCATCTCCAGGCAGAGCTCCATGCATTTCAGTTGGTCATTCCTTTCATTGGCTTTATCTGTTACATTTTCAATGACACCATTAAGGAGAAGATTTCCTAAGAATTTAGGGACAGATTCCAAATGATTTTCTTCTCATACAGTCATTTATAACTTAAAGGGGATTAAAGGGGATTAAAACTACCAAAATTTTAGAGGTAATTTCTGATTTTATATTATATTCCTTTGATATCACAGATACATATGGTTGTATAAGACACAAAGAAAGATTAGAGCAGTACTTGTCTCAATTTTCACAATTGAAGTGGCACTCAAACATTATTTCAGAATTTTATGTGAGATTCATACAAAATAATTTATTGAAACTAGATCCTTTGTATCTGCTCTCTAACAGATTTCTTTTTTCCACCAAAGGAAGATTTCTCATTAGAGAGCTAAATCATTAACAGTGTCCAGATTAAGAGGAAATAGTGTAAAAAGTTTTCTGCATTTCTTGTTTCAACTCTTTCAGGTTTCTGTTGGTAATTTCAGTTTAAAGATACATTGTGATACATCATGGGGCAAAAATCTCAGAGCTGAAAACCAGCAAGAGATATTAATGGGTCTGCTATTTAGTAACAGCAAGAATATACGCCACTATAAATGGCTTTTTTCCACCTAGTAAATTGAGCCGTCAGTATGTCCTTGATAGATGACAAATACCTCTGGCATGGGGAGACCAACAGGCAACCCCTCACATATTTTAAATTATAATTGCCACAGCAGGCCTTTTTACAACAGAATGATGTCCAAAATCTGAAAACAGTTTTATAAACAAAATTTTATCAGGTTGACAATTTTTTTTTTTTTTTTTAATACTTCACAAGAATCATTTACCTTTATTAGATGGCTGCCTCCGTAGGGGGATAAAAGGAAAGTCCAGGTCTAGAACTCTATCATTCTTCTTTTGAAGCCATTTTAGATTAATAGGACCATGGTGATTTCAAATAATTTACCAGCCAGCCACTGGTAACTTCATAAGAATTTTTCCCTGAGGAACTGCAGGAAACTGAACTGCTGAGTCTGAGCACTGGCACTACATTGGTAAGTGGATGAAAGGGGTAGAATTAGATGAGAGCATTTTCAACACCATTTGGTCCTTGCTGTTTTGCAACGAGACTCCCTGTCGTGCCCAGTGTGTGATATCATGGAGAGAGAAGATACATATTTACAGAGTTACCTCCTCATTCATGAGCCAGTGTGACTGCCCGAATTTAAATCTGAAGAAAAATCACTCATCAACTACAACTTGTAAGGCATGTAAAAGCTTGAATAAGTGGTGAAAAGGCAAGATGTATTTTAACCTTCTGACTTCCAGGGCAGGGAAGACTGGGGGGGCGGGGGGGGGGGGGGGGGGGGGGGGGGGGATGTTTTTAGCCAAAGGACTATAAGAGGTGTGAGGATGTTATAGTCTGCAAAAAAAA
>WTSP01000347.1:0-11823 GCA_025331215.1 Actenoides lindsayi | reverse complement strand
ACCCAGTCCTCATCAACCAAGGAAGTCTCCTCCTCTATCCTGACTTCTTCTGGGGCCTCAGTGGTCTTGGGCTCCCACGGACAGTCTCCAGCAATATAGACAGAGGCAAAGAAGGCATTCAGTAATTCCACTTTCTCTGTGTCCTCTGTCACTAGGGCACCCGCCTCATTCAACAGTGGGCCTACATTGCCCCTAGTGGTAGTTTTGTCTGAAATGTATTTGAAGAAGCCTTTTTTTCCATCCTTGAACTCCCTTGCAAAGTTTAACTTCAAGGAGGCCTTAGCTTTCCTGGTTGCCTCCCTACATTCTTTGACAACAGTCTTATATTCCTTAAGCTCTAGCTAAAATGAAAAAGGAATTCACCTGTAATATCCCTTTATAACATCCAACATAGAGTCATCTTGATTATAGTTTGGTCGTCAGTGTGTTATTGCCATTGGAAAGTAACTTACTTTGTCAATTTTTTAATTCTCATTTACTACCTATGTATGTTTTTTTCCAATCCATTTTTTCTATCTCCTTTCCTTTTGTATTCCCTTCCCACCACCACCCCCCCAAAAAAAATAAAAATAAATGTGTGCATGATGCCAGTGGAGGATATTTGGAAGGTTACCATTTTTTTTTAATTTCCTGATGGTTTATATAATTTTGATTATTCATTCCCTGCAGCATTAGAGTTCCAGTGGGAAAGTTGCATTTTGTAGGAAGTACTCATCGGTATTGTCATTTTCCAGAGAACATGTTATTTTTTTTGTTCAGAAATACTACTTGTTAAAATATATAATAATATATAGGTCCCAAGAGTTATGAACTAAACTTTTATATGTAGGCTTCTGAATAATAGTGATTATAAGGTAACAAACTACATCTTCCAGAAAATTTTCATTTCTGGTATTAATGGCATTTATTTTATCATGTGTGTTTTGCAAAGCTTCAAAAACTCCTAACAAAAGAAATAAAAAAATTAATCTGAGATTTCAGGGCAGAGATCATAGTAATCCCTTTGACTTTTTCTTTGAAGTCACTTAATTACTTCTGACAAGTCTGTCTGCTTTTTTTTTTTTTTTTTTTAACCTCTTTGCCAGGAATGTTAAACACCTCAAAAATACGAGTATATGTATAGAGTCAGACATAACATTCTGTCCATTCATTTACAACTTGAAAACATTGAAAAGTTGAAATGTAATAGCTTGGCCAAGAACTGATTCCTCACGTTTACATTTTGAGATGGTAGTTTCTTTTTGAAAAGAGGACAATCAGTGCCATACCTTCTCAAAGCTTGACTGCATGTATGCAATCTGCTGCAGGATGTTTTAGGCAAATAGAACAGGCTAATTCTGTATACACTTTTATGACAATACTCAGAAGTATTTCTACTGGAATTTGGCATTACTTGGATAACCTGGGAGTATCTTTTTCAGTGAGTGCTTCACTTTAGAGGAACATTAGAAAATAAATGAGGGAATAATTCATGGCCACTGTATGTTTCTTTGTTGCACTGATTTCACTTTGTGTCCTACACTGAAAAGAAAAAGATAGCAGTAGTGTACCCTTGTACCAGTGAGACATACATACTATCATAAAGGAAACTGAAAAGTTCAGTATTCCTGAAAATCTTCCCCATACTGTAGGTCACTGAATTAATGTAGGAGCAGATTTTTAGACACACAATTCACACTCATATAATCACAAAAATGTTCTAGGGCTGTGTTTTTTCTGCTTTTCCCTTTGTCATTGTTCTATTTGAAGCGTCTCCCACCTACTGTTTTCTTTAGTAGGTATGTGTGTTGTGGATGAGGGTGGAAGAGATGATCTTCTCGTCTTCCTTTTAAGATACACACTATACCTCAGTGACACTAGTCCAAAAATTGATTGCAGCTCTAAGCCAGCGTAATAAAGCCACTTTTGTGACTCATGCAACTTGTTAAAATTCAGTTCTTCATATATAATAAAATCACATTGTGTACAATAAATCCTTCATGCAGAAGATTCAGCTATGTTTTTATTCTGATCTGCAGCAGTATTTTGTTTTAAAATTTAAGCATCTTTTTGAACATGCTATATGAAACTCTTAAATAATTAGGCTTTGGCAAAGTTGGAATTCTCCCAATGACAGCAAAATAACTTAATTTACACTATTAAAATGTATTTAATTATAGCAGTCAGCTGCACTGCCAAGTTATAAAAAGGTGTGTGAAAGTGCTCTATGGCTTCATGGCCTTTAGCATGTAACATTGGAAAATGGATTTGTAACTCAGTGAATTAAGACTTTTTTCCTGAAGGCACAATTATTAGGCGTGCATTCTGCATGCCTCTGATGGTGCATACACCACACCTGTCACTTAATGCTCTGCTCCTTTCTTCACTAATGGCTGTAGTTAAAACTGCTTTGAGTTAGCTTTTTTAAGTTTTGGTTCCAATAGTTGTTAATTGTCTACCATTTTTTACTTGGCTTTAATATTCCAGCTATTTAAGTAATATCATTATAAATCTTTCATCCCTACATATCATGACAAAGTAAAGCCATCAGAAAATCTGCCATTTTTCTTCAGAAAGAGGAGAAAGTTCATTAAAAATAAACCAGTTTGTTTGTTGTTTGTTTTTTTTTTTCAATGTCATGTGCCAGTCACTGCTGTTTTGATCATAGCTATGTAGTTCTTCTAGATAAAAGATCCACATGGGGTAGTCACTCATTGGGCCAGAGTACTTGGAGTTTCTAATGCTGCAGGATGCATTGAATGGCTTAACAGCTTCTGGGGAATGCTTAGGGACACTTTCAATAGTGCTATTAAAAGAATTTTATGTTTAAAGCGAATTATACTCCACACTTCGGATTTTAACCCTGAGTTATTCCTGCACTTTGAATGGAAGCATATTTTGAAAGCCTGAAGTTGGACAGCAGAGATTTTTCTGGATCAACTATAAAAAGCACTGGTGAGAAAGCCAAGTGATTGTGCAAGAGTTATTTTTAATAGATCATGAGAAAGCTGTGAAAATTGGGGTAAAAAGAAAGGGTAGGGAAGGAGAATGGATGACACCACAACTGTGCTTAATCCTAGTTCTTACAGCACGGTAAGATGAATTTGCAGAACACGCCATTAACACAGCTTCTTTGTGGATTTAACTCCGTATCCTAAATCTGGAGGTGAATATGTTCCATAAATGAGGATAATAGATAATTTATTTGCATATTCTTAGGAAAGTGGTTTTGACAGTTAAGACTGGAACTAAGTACAGCTGAAATTAAATATTCATGTACATTTAATGGCTTGGTCATTATTGTTTTAGAAATAATTTAACCCTTGGGACTTCAGACATCTCTGGCATTTCCATTCCCAGCAAACAGCAGTACAATTGACTTCCACTGCAAACTATTCATGTGCCAGAGGTGGGATTTTTTTGGTACAGGCATAAGTATCTGGACATCACATCCTGGGCTTTTTAGGTAGGTGAAAACTTCTCTGTCCACTGAGATATAAATACAGAAGCCTACCCCTGCCTTCCGTCACCAAAAGTACAGTTTTCCCATTAAGCACTACATAATGAATTAGGATATTTTTCAGTGAACTACAATGAGCGACAAAACTAGGCTGTACAGAAATGCCTAAGCAATGTTTGGTACTGGAAATGGCATAGCTTCAATGGCCAAAGAGGAATATTGTTCTCATGAGCCAGACGGTAAACCTGTCTTTTAATTATGGTGTGGTGTGACTCTGTGTTTCCAAGTCATAGGCACCTTCAGCTATCTTGAAGACTTATTAGGGAAAGTTTACCATCATGTACCTGTTAGTGTATACTACAGGATACTAAATCACACCAGAAACCATTTATAGTTTGTTGGAGAAATAACACTAAGCTATTAGGAGGTAATTCTATCTATGGCATGTTGGAGGTTTTGTGCATCCAGTTACTATTTCTGAAACCTGACAACTGTTATTATAACCTTAACTATTGCCTCCACCAGCAACTACCCATCAACATAAGAGCTACAATAGAGAGATAAATGAGAACTGAAACAAATGATTGCTCCCATAAGCCACCACATTTATTACCAGTTTTGCTCAACAAGTGCATTAAGCCAAATCAAAGTACTTAGTTGTGCAGATGTACTTTTAACATTGGTATTTAAAGAAACTAGCATGCACCTTAAGAAGAACAAATTTTTAATACTGGAGAGAGAAGAAGAGAGAAGAATAAATTCACTGTGTCGCTCTTGTGTCCCAGAAATAATTATACTTCTTTAAAGGAGTCTTATGGTATACCACGGTGACATTACGTGTGAATCTCAAAGGGGTGGGGAAAATAAAAATTAATAACTATGAACTATAAAAATCACTCTCTGTGTTCATGAAGATGCAATTCTGCAATCTGGAGGAGGGAAATGGGAGAGAAGAAGCACGATTTTTACTAGTTTGGGCCAGCGAAAATGAAAAATCTTGTTGCTAAATGAGGAAGAAAAAGGAAGTTTTTCATAAAGGTAAAACTAGGAATGGTAGAAAGCTGATACGGGAAATGAGAACATAGTCTTTAACTAGCAGCCAGCAAGAACAGTCCAGAAAGAGTTTAAACAAACTAGGAGCAAAAGGAATCCTAATGATTTTTTATTATAAATAGTAGCATGTTAAGAACGATGTGGAAAGATACAAGGACTAGATAATGGATTTCTGTTTGGGGGAGGAAGAAAGGTGGATAGCTAATGCAGTTGCATTATGTAATGCTGAAATATTTTGTATTCCAAAAAGAAAGAGATGCTAATAGCTGTGTAAGTAAAACCATACTGCATATTTTCTTAAAACTGTCTTAAGATGAGATAGAGGATGGTCACGCAGTTATGGAGCCAACGTTTCTTTCTCGCCTTTGTTATTATGCTTTGCTTTATCAATTCAGAATAAGAAGGTCTCGTAGTCTCTGTCTGAAAACAGACAGAAATCTCTCTCTCTCTTTTGCACACTTGCTTCATCCACCTCCGTGTGAGTTCATCCAGTTTCTTGACTCACAGCCTGTATCTGAAAGAACTCCCTCTAATTGGCGATTAGCTTGCATCTATCAATCTTGTTGTTAGGAGGATTGACAGTTGAGACAGATGTCCAAGCTTATTCAATTAAAGCTCCAGTTGCATCCATTGCCAACCTTATGTCAGGTCAGTCCCTTCAAATACAATTTGCAAAGCTTCAAGCAGGGGCTTATTCTGTACATTTTCAAACCCATCCTATAAAAATATTTTCTACAATGTTCCATTAATTTTTCCGAGTGTGGTTGGAATCTAATTTTAACTTTTTCTTTGTTTTGTTATGTGCTGGTCTAGAGCATAGATGCAGTGTATTTTGACAGCGTAAACTCTTTTAAATGTGCCAGACTAATGCTTCATGTTTCAGCAGTCAATATCCATAGATGGCATTTCCAAAGGTATTATTAGCTATGTGCAGGTAAACAATTCCTTTTATTTATTTTTAAATTCAAATCCTTTATGTGAATCCCACAAAAGAGATTAGTTTCTCATTCAAATAAATGAGTCTCTAGCCAGATAAAATCTACTTACAGTGTGACTATTAAGGTGGTGAATAAATGCCTTTTGTACATCAGAAGGATTTCATTAACAAGTCAGAAAGGACATTTTGACTTGTTTCCAGCTTGGTACAAGTCCTTTTGATTCTCACTGATCAGCACAAAGACAAGCAAGAGATTTTGCTTTATAATGTTTCAGAAAGCTGCAACTAAAAGGTGTGTGTGTGGGTTTTTTTGTTTTGTTTTATTTCAATTGCATTGAGGGTGGAAGAATGAAGCTAGTTTGGTTTTGTCTCCTGAAAAACTACTGAATTATCTCAAAAACACTAAAATTCTTGTGCAAAGATTTCATTACAAGTGCCCTCATGAGCAATCTATTGATGTCATTAGCCCTCTTTGTGAGCTGGAAGGAAGTTGTACCTCAAAAGAAGCTGGAAAGGATTAAAAATGCGTAAAAAAAAAAAAAATAAGTAGAGATTAGAACATCAATGCTGCTTCTGTCTTTGTAGCATGCTGGAGTGCTACCACTGATGAAAGTAAAAGGTGCAGCATAACCTTTCGTAACTCTGAAGAAAGTGATTTAACTTGTAACTGAACTAAGAACAGATATTCAGACAAAAATCAGCCTGAATGATCTTGGATCACCGTTTTAATTTTTGTTTCTTTTGCTCACTGTAGCACTGCCCTGTTGTGTTTTAAGAAACAGCAAAACCATATTTGGATTTAGTCTTGTTGCCTCTCTTTTCTGCTGTCCATTTTTCATTCAAAGGGATTGCACATAAGTGGAGAGACTGTAGAGTTAAATTATTTGAACAGTTCGGGTCCTTAAAGGCGGGGGGAGTGATTTGAGAAAAAGATTTAATTTCATTTTTTATAATGGTACTAGACAGTTCCATTGTATTTTGTGCAGTGTATAATCTGTAAACTAGTTACTGGCGTGCCTATACTGGATAATTGAAATGCTCAGTGTAAAATCCTCTGCACAATATGTTTCCAAGTATTTCATTTGGCTATGTCATATTTTCATGAAAATCCTGTTTCATTTTTTTGTGTTGATATTCTGGTTTGGGTTTATGGGTATGCCTGCTTTTTCTTTTATGTGATACAAGTACTCTATTTATGGAGGCTTATTTATCCTCAGACTGAACTGGTGCTCTAATTGGTTCCATAGCTCATATCTAGCAACATCTTTCAAAACTGCAAGAAAAGTTATGGCCATATCCCAAAATATTGCATGCTGGACTTTAATCAAAATGAATTCTAAATGTATTTTTTAAAGTGATATGTATAATGCCCTACTGTATTTAACTTTTTACGTTGTATGGTTAATAATGTCTGGAGGAATTCCAAAAGAGAGAATTCCTTCCTTGTTTTTACGAAGGAGTTTTTTCTCATGAGAAGCACTTCTTTTGTTCTTCACTTTCCATATAACCTTGAAAATTTATAGTCTGAACAAGTGGGGCATACTTACTGAGAGTGTTCAGAGTCAGAAATTGAAAACTTGCTTTTTTTATAGTATCCCAAGAGTTTATGTAGAAGTTTTATTTCTTCCTTTATTCCAGGGCACACAAAGCCTTCTGGGTTTCTTTTAACAGAATAACAGCATCAGATTTTTTTGTCATTTTTATCCTTATGTTTAACTGAAGCATCAAAACCAAGAGATTTTTTGCATTCATTTTATGAAATACTATGATTCAGTTTACCTGCTCACTTTGTGCATGAATTCATATGAGAGTGTGGCTTCTTACCTGATCTCCAAGGGTTAACCAGTGGTATTTTCCATTTCCATGGGCATTGTTTATTACAGGCAATAACTGGTTAGGGCCAGTGAAAAGATTAAAAAAGCTCATTGGCATTTGAATAGGTCCGCTTGGGCAGTATAGTGGATATATTAAAGAAGCTGGCTCAGCAAGACAACAGCTTTGCCAAGTGGGCCAGTGACCAACTGAAGGATCATCTAGCATTTTGACAAAAGGCATTTTGACAAAACTGATTGCCAGGTTATTTGACGGTGGTTTGACATTGACAATTTGGGGAAGGTAGAATGCTGGATGCAGGTACAGGTGATAAGAGAGCATCCTGTATTAGAAGAGAAGTCAGGATCTGTACAAAGAGGAGAGTGAAGATGCTTAGCAATTTCAACCGCATATTGCACTGCAATCAAGAGTAATGAGTGACACCAAGGAAGCAATTATAGATGTGATTTGACCACATCTGCATATTAGGGCTACGTTACATACAATCGAGATAAGAATTTCTGGAAATTACTCTCTTTTACTTCAGTTGAGGCTTAGAAAGGGTAAACTACAAATCTGGAGCTCTTGAGTTATGGTGCACAGGTAGATGGGGTTTGTGAGTAAATACAGAGTCCAAAAAAGCTATTGTGTTTTGGTTTGTTTTGTTTTTTTTCTTTTCTTTTTCTCCTCTGATACAATGAGAAAGTGAAAACTGAAATCTTTGTGGAATCCTTTCCGAAGAGAATTTCTTCCTAAAAGCTTTTCTAGAAAACCTAAAGTCAGAGACTGCATCTGATCTCTTTTTACACTGAGGAAGCTTAGCAATAAATGGATTCTGTCTGGGATACAGGCATAGCAGCACAACCAGATTTGATCACAGAAAAGCTTTACTAGAACTAATGTCAGGCAGAAGCGGAATTAAGCTGCTGGTTTCAGCTCTGGAACAGGGTGTTCCGAAATGCAAGATTTAAGGCTTGTCGATTCCCAAGCTGAGCTGAGTCACTTATTATCCAGTTACACTCAGGGCAGTCTAGCCTCAAAAGGTTTATTGGCATAACACAGCAATATGTTAATGCGGCTAGACTGCTTCCAGAACAGGACGAATAATTTCCCGCAGCACTGTATAGACTTGCTATTCTGGGACCTCTCTCTTAATCTTCCTTCCGTGCTCTAATTATGTAACCACTAATTCTTCTACATACTTCAATCTATGGAGGACTCTGTCATGCTACTTATTTAATAATGCACACTACCTCTTTGTAATGTTAAAAGTACTTTGGTCAGCACTTGAAAGTTTAAGTAGCTGAAATTAGTCAGTGTGACCAGAAACATGGTAACTTTAAATGGTTTGGGGTTTGTTTGGGTTGAGCCTGGGGAGGAGAATATGATGTGCCAATCAGGTTGCATTTTAACAAACTAGAACTGCTGACAGCATAAGGATTTAGGATCGTAGCTTTAGTCCCTGTATGTTGTATTTCTCTGCCTTATTTTTTGTCAATTATAAAGGTGAACACAATGATGTAATTCACTGGCAAATGCAGTGATGCTTTTCAGACAAGTCGCAAAGGCAGTGAAGTGTCTAAATATATATATATATTTTTGAACACTATCTGATCTTGTAGAACAAGAGGGCACATTCATTATGTGAACTTGTGTTATAGCTGACACTATTTACAGCTTAAGTTCAAGAGGATTCTGGTCACTGTTGACTGAGTGGTTAATGGCCACAGGGTAAAGATAACATTAATTTCTCTTTTGAAAGTCATCAGCTTAGACCTCAAGTATAATTTTAGTTCAAGTGGGAGAAGAATACAGATATGTGAACTAAGGCCTAATTTATTTTGTACGTAAACTGAGGTTTTCTTCCTTTTTCTCAAGGCTGCTTTGGAGAGGCTGTAGTATGTTACCACCACTTAAATCTTTCATTGAAAAAACACGTGAATGGAAGAGTGGAATTCTACATAATGGTGACAGTGTTATTTTGTCTCCTAATACTGATCCAGTGTGTGAACAGCACAACATGATAGTGATCACAACTAAAAAGTGAAGCAAGAGGAAAGAACTTAATTTTACCTATGGTGAAAATCTGATAAGCCTGGACTGTAAGCTTTTGGGTTTCTGTGACTTAGCTGCGCAAGAGGCAAAGAACAAGCTTGATTTTCATATGTTTTTCCTACTGTTCATGATACCAGCTTCAAAGGTCTTTTGAGTAGAACTGTGGTAAAAACAGGCTTGTGTATCTGAAAATTACTCACCTTTGATAGCGGAGATTGCCTAACATATGAGATCATACAAGTTTGAATGAAAGATTTGTGACTGCAATGTATTTAGAAGGATGGTATTTTAAGGGGAAAATGTAATTTTCCCTACTAAACCTGGTACCTCTTGCTGTGTGGAAGTTTTCATTTACTTTTGGTCCATGAGTTGCACACAGACAGTTTTATAAGAAAAAATTGGAGAGCTTCCTGTAGAGGTGATTGTAGACAGGTCCTTAAACCATAACCAAGAGAAGAAATCTCATGATGGTAATTTTCTAGTTAATAGACAATTTTCAGCAAGCCAGTTTTGTGAATAATATTGGGTAGAAATGAATCTGTTGTGATTTATGTTTCAGTCCTGAAGAAAGTACATTCTATGCCAGCTTTATTGGATAGCAGAGGAGGCTTGACTGTTTTTCTGTGGGTTTTTTTGCTTTTCTTCAGGTCATTGCACACCCACTTATTCGTTATATGCATGTCCCATGGAAAGTGGTTGCTGCCTCAGGCACCTATATCCCTGCATAACGACTTGCCTTGAGTTAGAGTGACTATTTACATGACAAGATAGTGAACTGAATGCAAATACTGCTTTTCAGCCGAATTAGTTGCCTGGTATTCAGTGTGCAGCCACAGGAGTGCTCATACTGGTACAAAGTAAGTGGTGTTACAGGGGCAAGTAGAAACAGAAGCATCAACTCCTTTTGAAGAGTTAATTGGAGAAACGTTACTCCAGCGTTTCAGCAATCACACTAAAAATAGTTGTTAGTATAGTAATTAGTCTATTGTTAGCATTCTCTTTTTTTCTTTCCTCTTAAAAGGGCTCTGAAAATGTCTTGTCCAACGGTCTGGCTACCTGGTACTGGGTTAACCCTGAGTCCATATTGCCTGCTGCCCAAACCACCCCCACACCTTGCTAAAGTGTATGGTTACTGCCTAATTACTCAGCAGTTCTAGTTATGCTCCTTCAGTGCCTCCAAAAACTCAGCTTCTTACCATAAGCTCCTGTTTTACCTTTATATATTCAGATTCTCTGAAAAACACAAATTACCTTTGCTTCTGTTTCTTTTTCTCATCTGCTCCCTGAATCTTTCAGCCTCCCCTGAAACCCCCACTCCTCATTCTGCAAGTTCACAGTGTTTACTGCCTCAGCCTCTTACCTCAGTTAACAAGCTGGCATCCATTTACTCCTTAGACACTTTCAGCTTCCATTTGCCACATCCAGCACAGCTTGAAGCAGATTGTTTCACTATAAATTGGAGTTTATGGTACCATACAATGTATCTGGAAATGTCACAATATTTAAATAACAAATTTCCATACCCATAAATAACAACCAAAAAAACCCCAAACCAACCCCCCCCAAAAAACCCAACCAAAACCAAACAAAAAACCAAACCATAAGCAGCGGTAACAAGTTGACTCTGTTTCTGCAGTCTTACTGACTTTTATGGGTGCTTTTCTGTAACTGAAGTCTTTTTAGAAAACCAGAAATCTCTCCAAACTTCAATGGGTCTTAGATCAAGCCATATGTTTTCAGACAGGCTGTCAGACCACTCACCATCATCCATCTTCATCTTCTATTTATTTTTATTGTGACAACTTCAAATTACTTTTTTCCTCTTTTATTCTTAGAACTCTTATTTTGCTTTTACAACAATCTCTTTAGATAAAGAATTTGCAAAGAAACAGATGGTGATCTTATTTTCTGTGTTGCAAAAGGACAGCACTTCTCAGTTAAGTAAGCAGAGTGAGACTCTTGTGGTATTCAGTGCATTTAGAAGGATAAATCAAGCATCAGAACACAGAGACAACCCCTTTTTCATTAATCACTACAGCAGCAACTCAGTTATTTCTACAAAATGGCTGAATTACATCTTGACAGCTGATACAAAGAAAGAGTCGGTAATGATACACCTTTCCCACTGACCACTAATCAATTTGCAGTAAAACTCAATCTTTCATGAGAATATTTCAAGAACCATGATTACTCTTCCATTTATTACTCTTCTGTTTTCTTTGTTGGGAGCATGGATCATAACTGTTTACCATTGGATAAAAAAAAACTTCTGGAGTACAGTATCTTTACAGATGAGTGGGTAATTTCTGGTAATTTCTTTATCTCGTATTGCAATCAAAAGAGTAAAGATCCTTCTGTTCTTGAAATATAGTTCGGTCACGGTTTAGGGTCAGGGCAGCCCCTTAGACCTATAACAGACGCTCTCTGTTAACCCCCTTCCCTCCTCAAGGGGGGAAGAGAAAGGGAATAAGGGAGAGAGACTTAGCAATTAGAAAAGGAAACTAGAACAGCTTTAATGAAAATGAAA